>JAVJIF010026916.1:0-75849 GCA_038442645.1 Agave tequilana | reverse complement strand
TTCTCCATAAGTAGGCGATGTCAAGCCGAAATGTTATTTAGAAAATATGGGCCGTTGTGAGCAATATATTATTATGACTGCATGGGCGAATGTTGACCTTGACTTATATGTTGGATTTAAGATAAGTAGGCTGGTGTGGCCGAAATCATTGTGACGTGAAATGTATATTTGAGGCATATCAATATTTACAAAGGAGATGCTGCCAAAATTTTAAAGAAAATTATAGAGATTAATTTGATGATCTGTTGATCAATATAGACATTTGTGTCAATTGAGATTATAAATCTGGGACCGTTACATCAAAAAATCTAGATCTGACAGCGTGAGGAGACACAAAGAGATAGACATGTAACAGGGGAGAAAAAATAATAATAAAGAATATAAAACTAATACATTATTCTAAGAAAAAACAAACGATATAGGTTTTAGTAATTTCAATTATTTGCAAAAGCAGGGCGTCATTTTAAAATGTCGAATTATGTGGCTCATAATGTGCCACGTCACTGCAAGCTGAGAGAGACTCTCAGCTGTCTGCTGATATACATATTTCTGTCTATATATATATATAATATATATATATATATATATATATATATATATATATATAATATATATATATATATATATATATATATATATATATATATATATATATATATAGGGGGGAAGGGAAGAGAGAAAGAGACTTGTGTCCTTCCAAAAGGATTTGACTCCAGATTCTTCCCACTGAAATTCAACCCTCTGACATCGAATACATATTTTTAATACTTTTTATCCATCCATCAAACGACGCAAAATAGACGGCCGAAATTAGTAAGTTCGTTAGATCTATGTCTTTAGACATACAAATTCTCGATCAGGCTATTTCGTTATGATATAAATATTTAAAAACTCTTACAAATCAATTTTTGTTAGGTTTCAAATGTTCTACACCGTTTAAACTAACCAACTCAGTATTTAGGCCGTCCGTTTTTTTCCTACTTGATTGATGGGCAAAAAGTATAAAAACACTTGATTTTTAGTTTATAAATATTTGAAATAATATATATCAACTTCAACGGAGTGGATTTGTATTCGAATGTTGAAGGATTGAATGGGAAGGATCCGGGCTCAAATCCGTTTGGAAGAAGGACACAAGTCTACACACACATATATATACTGTTACACACACCTCTTTCCACTAAAAAAAAATTATTTGATAAAATACATACAAAAAATTAATGTGAGTGGTTTTCAGAAGGTGTTTAAAAAATAATTTTTTGTGGTAGAAAGAGGTGTGTGTAACTTAACTTAGTTACACCTCTATATATTCTAAGTTTATATATATATAATATATATATATATATATATAATATATATATATATATATATATATATATATATATATATATATATATATATATATATATATATAGTGAGTTGATCCCCTAAGAACGGTTCTCACGAATTCATGTGAGAACTTTCACGTAGGCCGTCAGATCTGATAGAGATCTAGTTTTATTTGATTTGATCTATCAGATCCGACGACCCACGTGAAAGTTCTCACAGAAATCCGTGAGAACCGTTCTTAGAGGATCACGTCCATATATATATATATATATATATATATATATATATATATATATATATATATATATATAGAGAGAGAGAGAGAGAGAGGAATCTGTACCTCAGCTGTCAGCTGAGATAGATTCTCTCAGCTGGCGCAACGTGGCTGAATTTTAACCACATTTTTAGTGTAGTACCATGGTCGCAGTTTTATATGGGGACTGTGATTAAGTCACAGTGTTATTATGAGAATTGTTGTCATGATCGCAGTCTTTTCTAAGGACTGCGATCAAGTCGCAGTCTTTTCTTTCCAGAACAGTCTTTCCTAATTACGCTGAAAATATATGATTTTTAGGATTGTGACCATATACAGTGGACTGCGACTATATTGCAGTAAGTTTGCGACCATATTGAAGTGACAGCTGAAAGAGCCTCTCTGAGTTGACGCTGAGTTACATTTGTCTCATATATATATATATATATATATATATATATATATATATATAATATATATATATATGAGAGAAATGTAAATCAGCTGACACAGGAGGCAACCCTCCTATGTCGCGCTCAAAAATCAATTTTCCGAGTGAATTTTCAAGATCCGACCGCACATTATCATTTTCATACTCTAAGATATATACATATAAAAAATCAAGTGATTTGAAGTTTGTTTACTCCATTTTCTTTGGGTTCAAACATTAACGGTTTTTTAACAATAGAACAAAATGGAACGATTAGATCAATAAGTAAACGAACTTCAAATCACTTGATTTTTATATATGTCTATCTTAGAATATGAAGATGATAATGTGCGGTCGGATCTTGAAAATTCACTCGAAAAATACGATTTTTGAGCGCGACATTGGAGGGAGTTACCTCCTGTGTCAGCTGATTTACATTTCTATATATATATATATATATATATATATATATATATATATATATATATATTATATATATATTATATATATATATATAGGGAGCTGATCCTCTAAGAACGGTTCTCACGGATTTCTGTGAGAACTTTCACGTGGGTCGTCGAATCTGATAGATCAAATCAAATAAAACTAGATCTCTATCAGATCCGACGGCCACGTGAAAGTTCTCACATGAATTCATGAGAACCGTTCTTAGGGGATCAACTCACTATATATATATATATATATATATATATATATATATATATATATATGGGGTTACTGTACCTCAGTCGACAGCTGAGAGAGTTTCTCAGCCGGCGGGACGTTACATCATAATAGCCACGAATTTGACATTAATTTTGGCGGACAAAAATCAAAAAATTCCCGTCCGAGTTAGTATCAGTCACTTTAACAATCGCTTTGACGAAAAAATACCCTCCCTCACATTTTTTACTATATGTAAAACCTTTCCTTTTAAAAAATATTACAGATGAAAATTTCAATTGATAAATCCGAAAAGATGAGTGCCATTGTTTCCCAATATTCTTAGTTTTTGTAAAAATATCTGCTAAAGATGGCTCAAAGAAATCATCGCGGAAAAAAGGTAATTGGGAACCCAGAATTTTTTTTTTAGGGTTTGAAAATTTTAGTAGTTATATATTTTTTTCATATTTGATTCTATTTTTACTTTTTTTGGAAATATTCTATTTTCAATTAAATTAAATTAAAAGTGTCTGATTAATTGTATTCCTACTAAATTTCTTTTATTTTTTTTATTTTACAGTTTTTGGTTTTTAAAAAAATAGTATAATATTTTTTTTTTTAAACTATTTTTTTTAAAACTTTCGACCATGGTTGCAAATAAAAGAGAAAAAGATTCGAAACTTGCGATCATGAATCGCTTCTCAATTTTTAAATTTTCTAACACAGCGACCAAGGTCATTTTTTTTTTATATTCCTTTTATGTTGACTTGGGTCGCAGTTGTCAGAATTAGCGTTTAGGTCTATGCGACCTTGGTCGCAGACATTTAAAAATTATTTTTGTTTAAAAAAATTTCATTTTCATTTTTTAAGGCTTTTTTACTAAAACTCTGCAAATGAGTGTCGAAGTGTTGCCGTTCGTTCTACTAAATTGATTAAGTGCAGTGCGACCTTGGTCTCAATGTATTATATTCTACTAAATTGGATTAACTGGACACTGATATTTTACACTGCGACCTTGCTCGCAGTGTATGAAGAAAACAAAGTATGTAATTAGTGAATTATTTTATTTAATTATAAAATTGCGACTGAAGTCGCAGAGTATGATATCATTGCGACCGCTAAATACATAGTTGCACTGCGACCAGAATTGGCAGGAAAAGTGGACTGCTCCGACGTCGACATTAAATAAAAAGGAGAAAAACCTGATCTAGAAATCGCTATTTTCAGAAACAACTTTATGGTAGGCAAATGAGACCTTAACTCTGACAAAGAGCGGTAAAAGAAATAGGGGAAAAATAATAATTAACAATTACATGACAAGTACCTTATACCGAGGGGCATTTAGTAATTTAACTTGTTCCAATAAGCGGGCCGCAACTTAGTGGTGTGACAAATATTGTGCCACGTCACCGCAGGCTAGAGAGACTCTCAGCCGACGGCTGATATACATATCTCGTGTGTGTGTTCTCTTCACTTGAGTTATGTAGAGGGAGTAAATATATTTATTATAGCAACTTTATTCAATTATCAAATTGAATAAAAAAATAAAATAAAAAAATGTCTATGTTCACATTGGCTTACTGAACCAGTACACTTGATGGAGTAAAAAGCTGACCCAAATGACACATCTTAATCAGTTGGGGTCTTGTCTCAAAAGAATATTGTTAGGTCGTTCCCTCTTTATGATTATTTTGTGGTTTTCTTGGAACTTTGCAAATGGGCCCCAAAAAACATCAACTTTTTATTTTATGGGTTGAGGGAATAAACAAGAGAATCACATGCTTTCTTAACATAACAATGTGACTAATGGAATGTTAGGAGATGGTTGATGTGTGTCAACTTTTCACTTGCACATGAGATTAATTTGGGCTTTCTTTTATTTCTTTTGTATTTTACAAGCACATGTTTTCCTTTGATCATTTATTAAATATAAAATCCATAAAATAGTAGATGACACTTTCCATTTCAGTTTCATTTTTACTTTGTAGAGCACTTTTCAAAAACTTTTATTTATAATATGTTGTATGTAAGAGATAGTAGCTATTGAGACCTAGTACAATGATAAAACGAGCATTGGGCATATCACAGACTGGGCTATAGTTTTTTTTAAAAAAAAAAAAGATAAAGAAAAAAGAGTAAAGATAAAGAAAAATAAGTAACATAATTAATGCATGGAGAGATATTTGTAGAGTTTAAAATAAAATTCTTCAGTATCTTAAATTAGATGCATCCGTATAAAAAATGAAACGATTTCTCAAATTCATAATATATTTTTTGAAATTACGCCAAACAAAAGACTGTTGGCCAAAGGCCTTCCACCCTAGTTTGATGATGATTAACTCATATAGTTATGTTTACTAATTATCTTGTGATTTTAGTTTCGATCATTAACCAAGATATTAGTTGGTGATTAGCTTCAACAAGGAGTTTGGAAGCCTTCACTTGGTGATTCCTGGTGCCGAGCGTCAAGATCATACCTTTGCACTCGGAGGATCATGGTTTGGGATCGAGTCGACTTGAAGATGGAGATCGTCAAGAAGACTTAGGTATCCTGGTTTAGTTTAGTGTGTTTTAGATCCATTTGTAAAGCTTAGTATAGTTGATATGCTCAAGTGCACAACACACACGTTTTATGATTTTTCGGTTTTTAGTTTAACCGATATGTGTTTTCATGAATAGATGATCAAAACAAGTTTACATGGTTTATATGTATAGTAGATGTATTCTAGTTATACATACATGCTTACATGACTTATACAAACTTATTTGACTTTCCTATTCATGTATTGAAAAATCCAAGTTTGAAAAAATACAAGTTTTGATTTTGGTAAAAATGATAAGACACAAAAATAGTTCATATTGATTGATATTGAGCTAAACTTTTTATCACATGTTTACATATCAATGCAAAATGATAAAACTATTTTTGGGTATTTTTACAAGACTTAAAAAGATTTTCTAAAATATTTTAACTTATGTTTTTCTGCCCTGAACTGTGACTGACAGGCCAGGCGGTCGACCGCATGGGTCGACCGCACCAAGGGCCGGTCGACCGACGTGCACAGAGCCGTGCACGTCTGGCAGACACAAGGGCGGTTGACCCGGCCGGTCGGTCGACCGTAACTGAGAGCAGTGCTCTCTGTTTATTTGGGTCGACCGGGCGGTCGACCGGGTTTGCCCAACGGTCACATTTTTGACCGTTGGCGGTCGACCGGGCGGCCGACCGCCAAGCTGTCAGGCTGCCACATCAGCCTAACGGCTAGTTTGTTTTGGGGCTATAAATACCCCAACTTTGGGCTGTTTTGATAAGATTTTCAAGAAGAAAAATTCAGTGTTTTTCTATTGTTTAAACAAGTTTCAAAATAGTTTTTGTGCTAAAAAGATTTCATCTTTATTATTTTGGGTTTTGAAAAATCAAAGAGAACTAGGTTTTTGGGATATGTATGGTTTTCATTTTCTATCATTTACAAGAGATTTCCCAAGTAGTTTTTCTTTGTTGCTTGTTTCCAAAAACACCTTGATTCCACACTTGAGCTATCTTCTATCCTAATCTATTTAGGATCTTGTTTTTGTAGAAAGAGAGTTTGGTTTGTGGTTGAAAGAAACCACTAGTTGTACACCCTTTCTTTTGTTGTATCCCTCTTTGGTAAAGGTTGATCGGGTGATTGGTTTGCTCCCTCTAGTGAGAGGTGGAGTTTGGTTTGTAAAACCTCATCGGTAGAGGTGTTTGTGGTTGTTGTATTGGCTACGGGCCTACCCCTCGGTTGTGAGGTGGTGTTTGAGAGAGGAGTTCGGTACTCCCTTATTGTAACAAATCCTCTTCGGTAGAGGTTCCCTCGGTGGGAGATAGTGGATTGAAAATCCTACATGGTGGTGTAGGCGGGGATGTAGAGCTGGGTGCTCGAACCTCGAAACATATCTTTTGTTAGCGTTTGATCCACTTGTCTCTCAACTCTCTCTCTCATTTATTTGTGCAAAGCATCATTCATATCATACATATCTATTTGCTTGTGTTGTCCTTACATTGATTCATATTGCTTATTCATTATATGCTTGGATTGCTTGTGTGTGTGCCTCACTTGTACTTAACCACAAGAGCTTCACATAGCACCTCAACTCGTTCAAGGGGAATCAAGAGGAGTTAGTCCAGAGCCCTTCACGGGGAGTTCGGCTACACTTGTGAGTTGTATTAAGTGTGTTGCAAAATTTGCATTAGCTTCCGCATTTAGCGCACTTAGTTTCTAGATTAGCACTTACACCTATTCACCCCCTGGTGTTTTTCAAAGACTACTTAAGAAAAGATACATGTGTTTCAACAAAAGAGAGAAAAGAAATAAAAGCAAGACTCATTTCAAAGTTTCGACAATTTGTACTTGTATCAGGTATGATATCGATATTGGGTAGATTTACCATCAATCCACCTAAAAAACGCGCTAAGTTGACTTTGATAATTCATTGCCATATAAGATTTTCATAGTCTCTAGAGAAGAAGAGTGAGAAAAAAAAGAATCTCCCTTTGTTTGATAGTTGGAAAAGGTGGACAAATTCAGTGTTGACAGGAAAAAGTATCCAAGAAGTGGTAAGACTAAACTAAGAAAAAGGCAAAGAAAAAGGCAAAGCTTGATGCACGCTTGTCTTTAACACTCAGAAAAAGGGAGGAAAAAAAAAAATTAAACATAATTCTCCCAAAAGGAATTTGATTCATGGGAGGCTCTTTTCATCTCATCTCTTGATCTCATCTCATCTCTCTCTCTCTCTACTTTCCAACTTAATTATTTAATTCATTAAACAAAAACTACTGGCTCTGATGCATCCTCCTGAGCTTTGGTTGCTTACGAGATTCACTTAGCTTTTGAGTTGGTGTTGGTTGCAAGGAAGTAGGTGGAAGGAAGGAAATGAGTAAGTGTAATTGCTCACTTCTCTATCTATCCAAACACCGAAAAAGGAAAATAAGAAAATCCTTTTTTCTTTTTTCTTTCTCTTTTACACAACCATTTTCTTACTGTGCTACAGTTAATTTTGTGGTCATGTAAATCCCATTTGTAATAAGTTGTAACACAAAACAGTTAATTTTTTGATCATATAAATCTCACTTACACTCTAATTGCAGTCCATTTTTTATTTTTCTTAATTAATTTTTATTTTAATATTATTTTGCGGTCCACTTTGTGGTCAACTTTTTCACTTTCACTTCCACATTACTATCCAAACACCGGAAAAGACTTAACATTTTTCAAACCACACTTCGTAACAACATTCAAATACTGAAAAAACTTACTAACCAATTCCTAAGTTCCAAAAGGAACTATTACTACTTCCTCACTTCTTCACTTCCGCACTTCCACCCTTAACCAAACAGGCTGTAAGCTCTCTATCATCACTGTAGATGCCTTTGTTTTTTTTTTTTTTTTTTTTTTTTAAATAAATGTAAGAAAGGATGAATTCAACAATGATTGGCTACTTAGATTTGTGACACTGAGGTGGCTAGGGGTTGACAGGTGGCCATTGACCTGTAACTGATGCACGTGTGGCTGCATTCACTCAAAGAGAGTGTGTGTGTGTGTGAGAGAGGGGGGGGGGGGGGGGGGGGGGCGGAATGGGGGGAGAGGGTGCGTGCGGTAGGTGAGTTCGGACATGTGGTTCAGGTCAAATACTTTGTCCTAGGTGGACAGGGTGGCTTCTAGAGTTGGTAACAAGGGGTCAGCAATTTTTAAATTGTCACTGTTTTATAAATGCCACTAAAGTCTAATTCAGTGGTATCAGAATTGGCTTGAAAAAATAAGAAGTTCTCAAATTTAAAATCGAGCTATTAGAAAACTATTATAAATAAATCTGAAACCGACCCGAGTTTTTAGATTCAAATTCTTAAAATTATATTAAGAAAAATGAATCTAAATTCAATCTTCTACCTTTATTAAATGCAAGTGAGTTCAAACTCAAGTGAATCTTGTAGGATACATGCTAACACTATCTAACCCGATGTTGTCGCCGACGACACCATTGGTAATAAGAGCAATTTGAAGTTCGGGATCAGAGTTGTAACAACCAAATTTTATTGTATATAATTTCTCCTCACTTTAAATATTAAGAAATTTGGTTAAAGCATTATATATAAGAGTAGTCACCCCCATAATTTTATGTCGACAAATTAAACTTAATTTATAGACCCACTCCCCTTTTCAATGTTTATTTAATTATTTGATTTTTTTTTGGGGTGACCAAAAATGTTTAACATGAAGGCTTATGTGCATGTATTTTGGGCAAATTATGACTTAGGTAATGGTAAAAGAAAATGTTAACCTAATCCATCATATCCCCTTAATCACCAATCTTATCCTAATAACTTTTTAGTGGTAAGTATGTATTAGGGGGAAAATTAAAGGGGCTAATATTATTTAATCATCATGCTTATCCTAATAACTTTTTAGAGGTAAGTGTGTTTTAAGGGGGGGATTATATGGGCTAATGATCCTTGGAAGTGGGGTTTCCATGTGGCACCTTGAGAGAGTCCTTGGCCATGTGGCATCATGTAGATGCACCACCTAGTTCTTGCAATTCCAAGAAGTTGACCAAGCTTGCCTCTTCATCTTCCTCACTCAAAATTCTGCAGAAAAATTTCTCCCATTTCCTGGAAATTTTTCCTTGCTTTTGTGAAGAAATTTAAGCCTAAAATTCCCTCATTTCACCTCATCCATAGAAATCTAAGAGTTGAAACTAGGATACCCTCTTTTAGCCCGAATTCCTACTCCTCTAAACTCTGTAGCAGGAATCCACGAGAGGGAAGGCAGTGACACAGGCGCACAGCAAGCAGAGCCGCAGCAGAACGCGGGGCTCTGCTACTTTGCCGCGGAACCGCGGCAAAGAGGAGGATTCCGCGGCAATTTGGGGGAGGGAAGGCCCGATCCTTGGGGAGGAGGTTCCTGGTGAGCTGGGGGTGAGATCTTCCACGGCCAAACAGCATTATCCTGAAGCTTAATTCTCTGTTTCAGAGTATTAAAGCATTGTGAGTAAACCTAACTCTTAGGGTTATAATCCTTTATCCAAAATTGAAAAACAATAACTAGAAATTTTGTAGATGACTCTCAAGGGCAAAAATTTCTGTTCTTGGGTAGTGGTTACTGTTTTTGTGACATCTTTATACTAGATGAAAATCTAAGAGTATTATCTAGTCACTATGTCCATATATCATGTTGTGATAATTTGAATATGTAATATACATGTTTAGCTCACTATGTAAACTTAAATGAGGGGACTTAGCATATGTAATTCGCTGTTTTGAAATTATTCTTATGTTAAAAGAGATTCAATGGGTATTGCATAGTGATGGTGATTCTATATTAAATAGATGTGAAACACATGTGTAGAAGATATGTTCTAACGTAATAGTAAGCCCAAGTGAACCAATTTGATACCTTAATTCGCTGTTTTTCCTAGTCAATATCATGATGGTCAAATTATTATGGACATAGCCTAATCTTGATCCTTCATAATAGAAAATAGGGTGGTGCATTATGTAAAGTCAAGGACTTGCACGAGTAGCACTCCACAATAGTCGACCAATTAACTTGATTCATATGTTTCTTGTTCACTAAAGTGCTCGGGAAAAATACCCCTCTCTACAATACAATATTGTGTTAAGTATTGACAATTTATGGGATAATGCATATGTTCATGTGGGATGAATGTGGCGTGATTATGATGTTCTTATGATATGGGGTAAATCCCAAACACATGTCTCCTTTCTTTCATTGTTGCATACCATTTCGGACATGACACGTAAATTGGTTTCAATTGCTTGTTGTGCATATTGTATATTACCACTGCATGATGTATTTTGTGTTAAGGAGGAAGGGGCCGTGCGGGAGCCGGTAGGAGGGGGGAAGACGGGGATTTGATATATATATATATATACATAAGGAGGAAGGGGCCGTGCGGGAGCCGGTAGGAGGGGGGGAGACGGGGAAACTTATATGTCTTATATGCATATACATATATTATATTTATAAGGAGGAAGGGGCCGTGCGGGAGCCGGTAGGAGGTGGAAGACGGGGAAATTCATTTCAGATTGAATGATATTCATATTTGACTGTTAAGTTGCATTTATGTTTGTTAATGCTTGTGTTAAATTAAGTTATCACTTTATGTATACAACGAGCCTAATTGATGTGAGTGGACTCACCTATGAAGACATTACACATGCGCATACATTATATCTTTTTATCTTGACATTGTTAAATGCAACCTTTGGTAGTGTAGGCATGTAGACCATATATGTATGGAACTTGGAATAAGTAAGGCAACTTGTACATCTGTCGTTTATAAGACTCATCCTATATTACTTCTTCTAATTGATTATCTTGTGAAATCATTGTACTAATTCCCTATGATATGGTTTACTCATTGAGCTGTCGAGCTCATTGGATTTTCTTTACATCTTTTCAGGTTTGGATAAAGGTAAGGGACCCCTCTAATGGAAAGGCTAAGTTATGGATGGCATGATGTATTGTAGTATCATTTTGGTTTTGCTATATGATTTTATATGTGTAGGTATAGACCCTATGGAAGCCTTTATTGAAAAATATGTTAAGTTGTACTTGATGTATATTTTATCCTTGTAGCAGTTGAGACCTTTGTCTTGTATGTGATACTATGTTCTGGGTTTGTGTATCCCTTAGATATGTATGCCTTGGAATTTTGGATCGATGGCAATATATGGGAATGCAAACTGTTGGAATGTAACTCTTGAAATGTTGATGTAAAGACTATGTTTGCAATGGAAAGAACCAAGTCATGATATATGTTGTGGTTAAGGATTGGTATATGTGATTGATAAGTAAGCCGGGTGTGCCGAAATTATTGGTGATCTAAGTAGGCCTTCGAGCCAAAATCTTGATTATTGTAAGTGAGAAATAAAGGAATTTTAAGGATGATGCTGCCAAAATTTTTCTCAACTTAAGGTTAACGGAGATAAATGTTGTTGTAGGCCTAATCTTGTTATTAGTAACTGGGGCCGTTACAATTGGTATCAGAGCATGGGTTAGGCAAGGTTAGCCTAGATAGATGTGGTATGTACGACTGACTATGGAGTCATGTATAGGTGTACTAGAGTAAGTTAGAGGTGGGATATGAGGATGGTGGTATAGTTTTAGTGTATTTGGCCCTGAAATGTAGGATATTTAACTGTTCTCCACATTTGAATGTGGGTACCCGCATACCTTAGTTCAAATGGATCTTGCAAGGGGTGCGGGCCCTTCTGTAAGAAATTCCAGTGTTATGGGACATCGGAAAGGGAGAACAATCAAAATATCACATAAGTCGGGGTCAAAACCTATTAGTAGGACAGTTATGCATAAGAGAAATTTATGAAAGATTGGCATGGTTATATAAGTGGTGATTTACTATCATATCTTGATTTTATATTCATGCAAATTATTGCTTTGGGGAGAATTGGAAGGCACATCGGCTAATATAAATGACTTACTTCTACAGATGGGAGATTCTGAGATGTCTGGATCATCGTCTGACGGTCCGGAGTCGGAAAGTTTGAGCTGGATAGCGGACCCAATGGGCTGGGAGTTTGAATCTGACGAGACCGATCCAAATGTCATTCTTCAAGGTTCCCCAGATGATTTAGATGCAGGGATCCACATGGGGCAAGATGAGACAGATGACATTAATGAGGCAGAAAGTGCCATTAGAGACGCACCAGTAACTGAGGACTTGGGAGTCCTACCCAATGAGGAGATGAACCCTGACGGAAGGATTTTCGTTGGGGGTATTTGGTGGAATTCTTGCTGGGTGGAAGATATGGACCTGTACGATGATAACGAAAATTGGGGATGTGATTTGGATACTGTATTGGAGGAAGTAGAAGAACCAGTAGAAGAAGAACCAGTAGAAGAAGAGGATCCAGAAGAGGAACCTGTGAGGGAAGATCGGGAGGAAAGCTCCTCGGGATCTAACATCACCCCTTGATAGGAGTTTAGTTGGGTGGCATTTTGTTTTTGTCGTTTTTGTTTTTGAAGTAAAGGAATGTCGATTCACATGAGTATATATTTTTTTTGTAAAGAAAGTGGTCGTCAATAGTTACATGTATGAACCGGTATCCCTTTTTGACTGCATTGGTATGTTTGAATGAATGCAGCCATGCTAATGTATATGTTGTTATGAAAACGCTTTATGCATAAATGAAATCAGTATTTTGTTTGTGAACTATTCTACTAGTTATCATTGAGTTACCATTGATTATGTGCAACTATTCTTCTAGGTATTAGATGGATTTGAATTTTCCTCCATCCGATGCCAACTCGGAGGGCAACATCCCATTGCACAGCGCAATTGGGAGCGTCCATCCCCCGGCAAGTCAAGAAGTTCTGAGTGGGCAGTCTAATGCTAATCGGGGAGGGCCGGACAGAATCCCGGATTGGCTGTTGCAGTTGGCAAGCGTAAACAACCCCCGTAGAGCTCTTGAACAATTTCAAAAGCTCAACCCACCAGCTTTCAGAGGAGGAGTTGACCCTATCCAAGCTGAAGAATGGCTCCGACAAATTGAAAAGATACTGGATGTAATGGAATGTACTGAGACCCAGCGAGTATCTTTCGCTTCTTTCATGTTCCAAGGAGAGGCCGAGCGCTGGTGGGAGATGGTAAAAGGAGGAGCTAAGAACCTGGGAAGGGAGATCTCTTGGAACTTCTTAGTTGCAAAGTTCAATGAAAAGTACATCCCTGGAGTAGTGAAGGACCGACTTGCGATGGAGTTCCAAGAGCTGAAGTAGGAACAATGGACCGTGAGTCACTATGAAGCTAAATTCACTCAGCTGTCCAGGTATGCCGAGAAGTTGGTGTCCGAGGAGGAAGATAGGACGAAGAGGTTCGTTAGAGGCTTGAGGCCGGAGATCAGGAGTAAGCTGATCCCTTTCCAACTGCAAGTTTACAGTCAAGCTGTAGAGAAGGCAATGGAAATTGAAAGGGATATGCAGGAGAATCAAGAGATGAGGACCAGGGAACTGCCCTATATGAAGCGCCCCCGGTATAATAATGCACCGAGTTTTGGAACTCAGTCTTTGAGGCCCGACAGAGGCACGGGATCTTCCATCATGCCCACCCAGGGAAGCAAGATGAACACATGGCCCAAGCATAGGGGATTACCCCATTCAGCATCACCAATGTCCTCCCAACGCTCCAACTTTGCAGGAAACCAGCGGTGTCCAAGGTGCAACCAAAGTCACACTGGTAGTTGCGCCACCGGTAAGCAATGTTTTTTCTGCGGAAGAATGGGTCACATGAGGAGGGACTGCCCGAACTTACATGGAAACCCAGGAGTTAGCAGAGGGACGGGAAGACCAACCATGGGAATCGCCCCCACAACAGGAGGACCAGCTACCGCCTATCGACAACCTTTCAACAGAACTCGCTCGGCCATGACACAAGCATCTGTACAGCAACCAAGAGTTCAGGGGAGGATGAATGCAATCACTCAGCAGGAGGCTCGAGCATCCAATGCCGTAGTGGAAGGTACCGTCTATGTATCCGAAAATGTTGCTCGAGTATTGTTTGATCCCGGTGCTGCACACTCTTTATTTCTTCATCTTTTGCTGCAACAATTAACATGGAATCCGAACCCTTGAACTATCAACTAGTGGTGTCAACCCCTGTAGGCGCCAGAGTGACCACTAGCGAGTGTTATAGGGGATGTAAAATCATCATAGGTGAGATGAATACACAGGCAGATCTGATTAAGCTAGGAGAAATGGAGTTTGACATCATCCTAGGAATGGATTGGTTGTCCACATACCGGGTTCATGTAGATTGTTATCAGAAGAAGATAATTTTAAGTTGGAAGGGACTCCCGAAAGAGTTTATGAAGGGATGAAAAATAAAATCAGCACTCCAGTTATTTCTGCCTTAAAGGCCACTAAGTTGTTGAGGCAAGGGTGTCAAGGATTTTTGGCAACCCTTATTGGTGAAGAAGACATGAAGATTAAGATTGAAAACATAGAAGTTGCAAGAGACTATCCTGATGTTTTTCCGGAGGATCTACCCGGCTTACCCCCAGATAGAGAAGTAGAATTTTCCATCAACCTTCTACCTGGGACAAGTCCCATATCCAGGGCACCTTATAGGATGGCACCCGCAGAAATGAATGAATTGAAGGACCAATTGCAAGAGTTGCTAAGCCTCGGTTTTATTCGGCCAAGTGTATCACCTTGGGGTGCTCCGGTATTATTTGTTAAGAAGAAGGATGGGAGCATGAGGCTGTGTATAGATTATCGAGAGCTGAACAAGGTCACAATCAAGAATCGATATCCATTGCCGAGGATTGATGACCTATTTGACCAACTTCAGGGTGCCAGCATATTTTCTAAGATAGATCTAAGGTCTGGATATCATCAATTAAAGATCAAACCGGAAGATGTTTCTAAGACTGTCTTTCGGACCAGATATGGCCATTATGAATTTTTAGTAATGCCATTTGGTTTGACCAATGCTCCAGCAACATTTATGGATTTGATGGATAGAATTTTCCAGCCATATCTAGATCAGTTCGTAGTGGTGTTCATTGATGATATACTGATCTATTCGAAGAGCAAAGAGGATCATGAAAGACACTTGAGGATAGTATTACAGTTATTGAGGGAGAAGCAACTTTATGCAAAGCTTAAGAAGTGTGAGTTCTGGCTGAATGAAGTTGGGTTCTTGGGTCACATCATAAATGATGAAGGAATATCAGTGGACCCCGCAAAGATCGAGGCGATAAAGGGATGGCCTCAACCTACCAATGTCACTGAGGTGCGAAGCTTCCTAGGATTGGCTGGGTATTACCGGAGATTTGTAGAAGGATTTTCTAAGAAAGCTGCACCCTTATCCCAGTTAACGAAGAAAGGCCTCAAATTCCATTGGGGAGATGATCAGCAGAAAAGCTTTCAAGAACTAAAAGATAAGTTAACATCAGCTCCAATCTTAGCCATGCCCATTGGAAACGAAGGGTATGTTGTTTTCAGTGATGCATCAAAGTCAGGCCTGGGGTGTGTATTGATGCAAAATAGGAGAGTAATTGTATATGCTTCTAGACAACTAAGGAACCATGAGAAAAATTACCCTACCCATGATCTTGAGTTGGCTGCAGTCATTTTTGCCTTGAAAATTTGGCGGCATTACCTTTATGGAGTATCATGTGATATTTACACAGATCACAAAAGCCTGAAATATATTTTCACCCAAAAGGAATTGAATATGCGCCAAAGAAGATGGTGGAGTTGATGAAGGACTATGACTTGGACATTCATTATCACCCTGGAAAGGCCAACGTGGTGGCCGATGCTCTAAGCCGGAAGTCTGGGGGATCCTTGGCAGCACTGTTAACACAGCAATCGGAGTTGATAAAGGAGATGGAAAGAATGCAACTTGAAATTCACATAAGAGGGCCCCGGGATGGAGGGAACCATATAAATCAAATTAGTATTGAGTTCGATCTCTATGAAGAAATCAAGGAAGCTCAAAGGAAAGATGATCAGACAGCTAAAAATTTTGAGAAGGTGCAAAGAGGTGAAACCCAAGAATTTATCATTTCCAGGGAATTACTGAGGAAGGGAAACCGAATAGTTATACCGCCAGATTTTAAACTCAAGGAGCGAATTCTAACTGAAGCCCATTGCACCCCTTACACCGCACATCCTGGAACAACCAAGATGTATCAGGATTTGCAGGCAAACTTTTGGTGGGAAGGAATGAAGAAGGACATAGCAAATTTTGTACAGAGATGTTTGATATGCCAACAAGTTAAGGCTGAACATAAGAAGCCTCCTGGACTCCTCTTGCCCTTACAAATCCCTGAATGGAAGTGGAGTAATATTACTATGGATTTTGTGACAGGACTCCCTAGATCCCCTCAAGGTTATGATGCTATCTGGGTGATAGTCGATCGACTTACCAAGTCCGCTCATTTTCTGCCCATACGAATAAACTATTCGATGGATAGATTAGCCCAGATTTACCTCCGAGAGATAATCAGGATTCATGGAGTCCCTGAGACGATTGTGTCAGATCGCGACCCTCGGTTTCAATCAAGGCTATGGGTCAGTCTATCCCAAGCTCTGGGCACCAAGCTACACCCAAGTACAACTGCTCATCCGCAAACCGACGGACAATCAGAAAGAACTATACAAATATTGGAAGACATGCTGAGAGCATGCGTGTTGGATTTCGGGGGAAATTGGGAAAGATACCTATCATTAGTGGAGTTTGCATATAACAATAGTTATCAATCTACTATTGGAATGCCACCGTTCGAAGCCCTGTACGGCAGGAAGTGTAGATCCCCAATTTGCTGGGAAGAGATTGGAGACCGAACATTATTCGGAGCTGATATAGTGATAGATACAACAGAGAAGATCCGGATGATAAGGAAGAGAATGAAGGCGGCCCAGAGTAGACAGAAGTCATATGCGGATCGGCGCCGAAGACCTTTGGAGTTTGCAGAAGGCGACAAAGTTTTCTTGAAGGTATCACCAATAAAAGGGATGGTACGGGGTGGCAAACGGAATAAGTTAGACCCCCGGTATATTGGACCCTTTGAAATACTGGAAAGAATTGGACCTCTGGCATATCGGTTAGCTTTACCACCAGAGATTGAGAAAATACATGACGTATTTCATGTGTCCCAATTGAGGAAGTATGTACCAGATCCGAGCCATGTTCTTAGATACTCACCACTGCAGCTCCAAGACGACTTGTCATGTACTGTGGAGCCGGTTCAAATCCTTGACAGGAAGGAGAAACAACTGCGAAACAAAGCAATCCCTTTAGTGAAGGTTTTATGGAGAAGTAAAGAGATTGAGGAAGCTACCTGGGAATCAGAGGAAGAGATGATGCAGAACTACCCGCAACTTTTCCAAGGTACGTCCGGCTTCGGGACGAAGCTCTCTTTTAGGAGGGGAGAATGTAACAACCAAATTTTTATTGTATATAAATTCTCCTCACTTTAAATATTAAGAAATTTGGTTAAAGCATTATATATAAGAGTAGTCACCCCCATAATTTTATGTCGACAAATTAAACTTAATTTATAGACCCACTCCCCTTTTCAATGTTTATTTAATTATTGATTTTTTTTTGGGGTGACCAAAAATGTTTAACATGAAGGCTTATGTGCATGTATTTGGGCAAATTATGACTTAGGTAATGGTAAAAGAAAATGTTAACCTAATCCATCATATCCCCTTAATCACCAATCTTATCCTAATAACTTTTTAGTGGTAAGTATGTATTAGGGGAAATTAAAGGGGCTAATATTATTTAATCATCATGCTTATCCTAATAACTTTTTAGAGGTAAGTGTGTTTTAAGGGGGGGATTATATGGGCTAATGATCCTTGGAAGTGGGGTTTCCATGTGGCACCTTGAGAGAGTCCTTGGCCATGTGGCATCATGTAGATGCACCACCTAGTTCTTGCAATTCCAAGAAGTTGACCAAGCTTGCCTCTTCATCTTCCTCACTCAAAATTCTGCAGAAAATTTCTCCCATTTCCTGAAAATTTTTCCTTGCTTTTGTGAAGAAATTTAAGCCTAAAATTCCCCCATTTCACCTCATCCATAGAAATCTAAGAGTTGAAACTAGGATACCCTCTTTTAGCCCGAATTCCCACTCCTCTAAACTCTGTAGCAGGAATCCACGAGAGGGAAGGCAGTGACACAGGCGCACAGCAAGCAGAGCCGCAGCAGAACGCGGGGCTCTGCTACTTTGCCGCGGAACCGCGGCAAAGAGGAGGATTCCGCGGCAATTTGGGGGAGGGAAGGCCCGATCCTTGGGGAGGAGGTTCCTGGTGAGCTGGGGGTGAGATCTTCCACGGCCAAACAGCATTATCCTGAAGCTTAATTCTCTGTTTCAGAGTATTAAAGCATTGTGAGTAAACCTAACTCTTAGGGTTATAATCCTTTATCCAAAATTGAAAAACAATAACTAGAAATTTTGTAGATGACTCTCAAGGCAAAAATTTCTGTTCTTGGGTAGTGGTTACTGTTTTTGTGACATCTTTATACTAGATGGAAATCTAAGGAGTATTATCTAGTCACTATGTCCATATATCATGTTGTGATAATTTGAATATGTAATATACATGTTTAGCTCACTATGTAAACTTAAATGAGGGGACTTAGCATATGTAATTCGTTGTTTTGATAATTATTCTTATGTTAAAGAGATTCAATGGGTATTGCATAGTGATGGTGATTCTATATTAAATAGATGTGAAACACATGTGTAGAAGATATGTTCTAACGTAATAGTAAGCCCAAGTGAACCAATTTGATACCTTAATTCGCTGTTTTTCCTAGTCAATATCATGATGGTCAAATTATTATGGACATAGCCTAATCTTGATCCTTCATAATAGAAAATAGGGTGGTGCATTATGTAAAGTCAAGGACTTGCACGAGTAGCACTCCACAATAGTCGACCAATTAACTTGATTCATATGTTTCTTGTTCACTAAAGTGCTCGGGGAAAAATACCCCTCTCTACAATACAATATTGTGTTAAGTATTGGCAATTTATGGGATAATGCATATGTTCATGTGGGATGAATGTGGCGTGATTATGATGTTCTTATGATATGGGGTAAATCCCAAACACATGTCTCCTTTCTTTCATTGTTGCATACCATTTCGGACATGACACGTAAATTGGTTTCAATTGCTTGTTGTGCATATTGTATATTACCACTGCATGATGTATTTGTGTTAAGGAGGAAGGGGCCGTGCGGGAGCCGGTAGGAGGGGGGAAGACGGGGATTTGATATCTATATATATACATAAGGAGGAAGGGGCCGTGCGGGAGCCGGTAGGAGGGGGGGAGACGGGAAACTTATATGTCTTATATGCATATACATATATTATATTTATAAGGAGGAAGGGGCCGTGCGGGAGCCGGTAGGAGGTGGAAGACGGGGAAATTCATTTCAGATTGAATGATATTCATATTTGACTGTTAAGTTGCATTTATGTTTGTTAATGCTTGTGTTAAATTAAGTTATCACTTTATGTATACAACGAGCCTAATTGATGTGAGTGGACTCACCTATGAAGACATTACACATGCGCATACATTATATCTTTGTATCTTGACATTGTTAAATGCAACCTTTGGTAGTGTAGGCATGTAGACCATATATGTATGGAACTTGGAATAAGTAAGGCAACTTGTACATCTGTCGTTTATAAGACTCATCCTATATTACTTCTTCTAAATTGATTATCTTGTGAAATCATTGTACTAATTCCCTATGATATGGTTTACTCATTGAGCTGTCGAGCTCATTGGATTTCTTTACATCTTTTCAGGTTTGGATAAAGGTAAGGGACCCCTCTAATGGAAAGGCTAAGTTATGGATGGCATGATGTATTGTAGTATCATTTTGGTTTTGCTATATGATTTTATATGTGTAGGTATAGACCCTATGGAAGCCTTTATTGAAAAATATGTTAAGTTGTACTTGATGTATATTTTATCCTTGTAGCAGTTGAGACCTTTGTCTTGTATGTGATACTATGTTCTGGGTTTGTGTATCCCTTAGATATGTATGCCTTGGAATTTTGGATCGATGGCAATATATGGGAATGCAAACTGTTGGAATGTAACTCTTGAAATGTTGATGTAAAGACTATGTTTGCAATGGAAAGAACCAAGTCATGATATATGTTGTGGTTAAGGATTGGTATATGTGATTGATAAGTAGGCCGGGTGTGCCGAAATTATTGGTGATCTAAGTAGGCCTTCGAGCCAAAATCTTGATTATTGTAAGTGAGAAATAAAGGAATTTTAAGGATGATGCTGCCAAAATTTTTTCTCAACTTAAGGTTAACGGAGATAAATGTTGTTGTAGGCCTAATCTTGTTTATTAGTAACTGGGGCCGTTACAAGAGTTGTAATTAAAAGACTGCTGAAAGAGAAAGAAGAAGAAAAAATTCTGTTCTGTTAAAAAAATATTCTCAAATGAAATCGGATTTTTGTAAACTTAATAGCAAAATCACTCTTTGTTTTGATTATGCACCCAGATAGCCACTGGGGTTTATTTTATTTGGGAATTTTAGGAATCTTAAGAACCAACCAAACCCTACAATCCTCAAGCTTCAAATCTAGTTCCTCCTTTTTGATGAGGAAGAGATTTAGTCTAATCCTTTGAAAACTCTTGATTTGCCAAAGTGGGTTAGTTCTAGGTCAGCCAAGGTGATGGCATATGTGATGCATGGATGGCATCATAATCCAAGAAAGAAATACCTCTAATTCAATTCTAGTTCTAGTGGGAAACAAAAGAGACATAAATATGTTGGAGGAAACATTTGTCCATGAAATTATTGGAGTCGTCCCTATCTGTCTCATTATTGTGGAGAGAGTTGAAATGTGTTTGCACAACTCTCCTCCCTTTCTCCTTGTCCATCATTGCCATTTTCCTAGCTGAGTTAGCTTTTTTGTCCACAAGTTCACAAGTGTACGGCTCTAGTTTAACTAGGAAAGGAAACTTTTTTTTTTTTTTTTTTTACAGGGGTCTCCGACAGGCAATCACCTCCAGACTAATCTTCTACACAACACAGTCTGACTCCTTCAACTGTGATAAAAAAATTCCGTGTGGGAGAAATATCGTCCAACGTGTACCCTGATCTTTGACATACGTATCATAATATCTATATTCCCTGTACTGAGGCTTAGTGTATATACGTCAGAGTATTTCCGCTCTGTGTATATACGCCGCCAAGCGTCTTCGTATCCGTGGGATCGGAACGTTATACAACGGCTTACCGATATGCCATGTTAGAAAAGCTATGCTATATAATTTAATAGAAGTAAGGTACTGTACTATACCATGATTTGCTAGTTGAGTTTCTCCCTTTTGCACATGATTGATTAGGTAAGACTTCTAGAACTTGGGAGGTTGATGAAAACTGAGTTAGTAAACTCTTAACTTATTGTGTGATGATCTCAAACTGTTTGACAACATTTTGACCTGTTTGACCAAGATTTTGGGCATTACTTAAAAGGGATAGAATCAGCCCTCAAAGGGTTTAGATTACCAAATCACATTGGTTTATGTGACATAAGACAAAAAGAGCATGACTTTATTAGTTATAGCTATTTGTTATTAACAATACAAATTAAGTGATAGAGCTAGTTAACTGCCCTAACTCTTTGGTGTCACATATTGTATGGAAAGACTTCAACTACTCTAATAAAAATGTTGCAAGTAGTAGGCTGAATTAATGGTAGAATATATTTGTTTGTGGATACTATTTATAATTTTGAGTAGAGATTCTTTTCGTAATTATTTAATATAACATAAAAATAAAATAATCAAGAGACTGGTATTTTTGAGGAAAATGAGATCAATTTATATGCTTTAAAGATCTAATATGGTTAAAAATTTCTAAGCAAGGATACAAATTAGGAAATTATGGCACAACTAAATTCTTACAAAATACCGGAAATAAATAAGTAAATTGGTTATGATAAAATAGAAAGTGAGGATTAAGAGGAAATCTAGCTTAAAGAAACCGAGAAATGAGAAAGGTTCTTGTTTCTTTTAACATAGAAAATCTAGAGACTTGAAAGTTTATTAATTTATCATAATATCTATCACGTATCTTTGTCTCATTTTAAATCCAGGAGTGTATTAATCACTATATTTAAATTGAAAATAACAAGTGCTTGCTCTTTTTTGCTTTTTCAAAATGATTTCTGATATAATCAGAAAAGACTGATTAGTTTGGATTTGTCAAATCATTTTATCATCTTTTTTCTCCTATGTTTATTGTGGATTTGTTGAAAACTTAAAATCTCTCAAAACCTTAAGAGAATACTCTTTTATATCTAAAAACAACGAAAAAAAAATGTGCTGGAATCTAGAATCAAATTGAAGATCTAAAATTTCAAAAACAAAAATTTATAAATAAATAAAGCATCAACTCTCGATCCAAGCTACCGCATTAAGATTGAACTAAAAAGCATAATGTTCAAATCAAATAACTCAATGGGAAAGGAAGTGTTCATCTAATAAATACATATAAAAATTAATCTTAGAGAAGGGGAAAGTGTTGTATTGAGCATTCCAAATATATTTATTTTCATTTACATGACAAGAAGTGCAACATTTGCGTGACATGAGCCATTTGAACAGTGTGAGAGACAATGCAAGTTCATCATAAGCTTAACTTTCTGCAAACTCTTTTTAATTTAACGGACCAATCCAAGCGAGTATGGGGCCTTTGTGCTATTGAGCCCAACCCAATGTAGGTGAGTATTAGGCCTTTGTGCGCTATAACACATCTTTTAAGGGTGGTGATTTTTCTGGCCCAAGCCCTTCAGGTTTTGAGAAGATTTGGTTAGCACACGAAGGGTTGTTTGAGGCTGTAGCAGGGGCATGAAATCAGATGAGCTTAGAAGCTGGAATAAGGAAGTGTTTGTCAGGGATTGAGTTTCCCTACCGACGATCTCAACACGCTGTGAGATTGAAACCTCTCGAGCACACAAAATGAGAAATCACAAGCATAAGAAGAAGAACATCATAATTAATGTGGTTTGGTCAAATCCCTACATATTTCTACATAACATCATCGATGCGAAATTCACTAAAATTACACGAGTACAAGATAACCAAACTTTTTTTCCTCCCCTCACCTCACCCTCTCTCTATCTCAATTCACATCTTTCTATAAAGTCGCCTCTCATTTTTACGAGAGATCATACATAATATTAAAATAAACTCTAACACTATCCATAATTTAGTGCAGCACGCACGGCTAAGTGATCTCGGCTCGAAGAGCTCATGAATAAAAGCCTGCATAGATGCTAAATCGGATGCGAGACACAACCCTAACAGTGTTTGGGAATGTATTCATAGAAGCTAAAAGGGTGAAGGGGCAGATTCTTTTTCTTCAGACTCGTGATGAAGAGGGATATTTGACAGAGCAGGAACAAATAGATTTGAGCAGAGCTGTGGCGGAATATGATAACAATCTCTCAGCCTACAAGGAGGTTTATTGGCAACAGAAATCGCGGGTTTGAATGGTTTTGGGGGATTGGAACCTGAATACTATCTTCTTCCATCGATCCACGATCACGCGAAGGGAAAGAATCTTATACCATGATTAAAAAATGAGGAGGGTGGGAAGATTATCAAAGAGGAGGAGTGGGACATTGAGGGGTTAGTTGCTGTTGTAGGCACAGAGATCAGATGAATGGTTCGGAGTGTGGCAGTACTGCAGGGATCGTCGGGTGATAAATTGACAGTCTTTGGGGCGCCTTCTCAGTCAAGAAGTCTCAGGGCCTATTTGATTAAGGGTGGAAGTGAGGAAGTGAAGAAGTGAGAAAGTGATAATAGTTCTCTTTAGAGCTTGAGAGTTGGTTAGTAGGTTTGATGTTTTGATGGTAACGTGGAAGTGAAAGTGAAAAAGTTGACCACAAAGTTGATCGCAAAATAATATTAAAATACAAATTAATTAAGAAAAATAAAAAATGGACTGCAATTAAAATGCAAGTGAGATTTACATGATCAAAAAATTAACTGTTTTGTGCTACAACTTATTACAAATGATATTTACATGACCACAAAATTAACTGTAGCACTCTGGAAGTGAGAAAATGGTTGTGTAAAAGAGAAAAGAGAAAAAGAAAAAGGGGTTTTCTTATTTTTCCTTTTCCGGTGTTTGGATAGATAGGGAAGTGAGCAATTATATGTCCACATTTCCTTACTTCCGCCCTCTTTCTTGCAACCAAACACGTCTTTACAAGTGTCTAATTGCAAGTGAAGCTCAGGATGCTGGTGGCAACTGGAGATGGGTAGGGAAGTTGCCTTGCTCACGAAGAATACGCTGTGTACCTACACTCGGATATTTATATTTGTATCAATTAAATTTTAATTTGAATATATATACTATATTTGTAATTTTATTTATTTATTTATATTATTTATTTGTATTTGTATCAATTTATCTAATTTATTAGATTATTAATAAAAAAATTTACATTTACATTTTACAACTTGTATCAAATTTGTGCAAAATTGTGCGATTTTTTTAGAATTTTTTAGAATTTTAAAACATAAAAAACTCGGCCCGACCCAACCCGACCCAATTTCCAAGCTGTACCCGAGTCCTTGAACCGGGTGGGGGCCTGACCGCCCGGCATTTGCCGGTCTTCGACCCACCGTGCCCAGGACGGTCCCGGCCCGGCCCCGTTTCGTGCCCCTACGTCAGTTGTCAAGATTTCTTGTTTGTTGAGGGAAAGATGATGTGTGTGCGGGTTGGGTACTTTTTGATGACTTTTCCTCTGATTTGCTAAGGCTTGCCTCATGATCTGAGCGTTTTGTTAGGCATGGCGCCTTTGATTAGCCAAAGGCAAAAAAAAAAAAAAAAAACCAACTGTCGTATTTACATTTAGCAATAAAATAAAATATTAAAGTATTTATTAATTTCAGTGATCAACTGTTGACAAAGGAAAACACATAAAAGTTTACGGCTATGTATATAAATAATATACGGGCGCATTTGATACGCAGGAATTTACTCAGAAATTTTAGAATTTTACGTGAAATTCTAGTGTTTGACATAAGCTTACTCTACATTCTCGAAAATATTAGAATCTCATAAGTATCAAATTCAATCATTTTGTGGGAATATAATTTTCACTATAGAACGTGGGTATTCTATATTCCCACTTCAGAGGATTTTTTCTTTTATTTATTTAATATCGCTTGAATTTTCTATTTCCAAGTAAATTACTCAGAATTTATAAAAAAAAATTATTTCCCAAAATAACTCTATTTATTTTTCTCATCTTTCATCCCTTCCTTATCTTGTACCAACACGATAATCATTGTCGCCACAACCATCACCACTAACCACCAACATCAGTTGCTGGCCGCCGCCGGCGCAAGCATCGCCACTGTAAACCGGTGACTCTGATCACCGAACACCACTACTCCACTCTAATCACCAACCACTGCACCAATTGCCACCATCGACTACTACCATCACTACCCCAATCGCCTACCACCACTAACCGCCAGCATCGGTCGCCAGCAACACCACTGCAAACCGGAGACCGTAATCACTGACCGCCACTAATACCACCCCAATCACCAACCACTGCTACCAACTGCCACCATCGACTACTACCACCACTACTCCAATCGCCTAACACCACTGACTACCAACATCGACCGTCGACCATCGCCATTGCGAGCACTGCCACCGCAACACCGGTGACCATGATCACCGACCACCACTACTACCAACCTTCTACCACCCCACTACCACCCCAATGACCAACCACCGCTACCAACTACCACCACTGACTACCACCACCACTACCCCAGTCGCCTACCACCACTGACTGTCGGCACCGCCACCGCAAACCGGTGACCGCGATCACCGACCACCACCACTACCACCCCAATCACCGACCACTGCTACCAACCGCCGCCACCGAGGACCACCACTACTACCCTAATCGCCTACCACCACTGACCACCAACATCGACTACCAGCCACCACCATCGCTGGCACCACCACCGCAAAAATGATGATCGTGATCATCGACCACCACTACTACCACCCCAATCACCAACCACCGCTACCAACCACCACCAACTAACCCAATTGCCTACCGCCATCATCAACCATCACCATTGATTACCTATCACCGGTGCCGCAACCGGTAACCATTGATTGTCGACCACCACCACTGCCACCATAATCGCCGACCACCACTACTGACCGCCATCACTGGCACCGATTGTCAAACACCACCACCCCAAATCACTGACAACCGCTGCCGACCACAACCACCTCCGACCGCGGACCGCCTTCACCACCCCAATCGCTAACCATTGCCACCGACCACCACCACCACCACCACCACCACCCCCCCCAATTTCCAACCACCAACATTGACCAGCACAACCAATCGTCGTCGCCATCGTCAGCGCAACCACTGACCGTTTGATTAACGATCACCACCACGTTACCCCAATCCCGACCACTGCTATCCATCGCCACCCACCGACCGCTGGTCATCACCGCCCATCACGACCACCACTACCCCAGTTTCTGACCACCACCACGAACTACCACCGTCGATCGCCAATTTCCAACCAATGGCGTTGACCGCCCGTTGCCATCGCCATCACTGGGCACCACCACTGTCACCTCATCACCAACACAATCGCCACTTTCATCACTTCACTTATTGTCACTAACTTCTCAGAAATTGTGAAGTATGTAATTTTTTTGCCCATCTTATTCATGAGTGAGAAAGCCCAGCTACAAGGAGGAACAAGAGCACATAGCCCCCGTACACCTAAGAGAGCAGGATATGTATGGGTCATTCCCTGAGAGATAGACCCTCAGGTATTAGGAGAAAGGATTTTAAATACAATTATTTCGCCAAAATCACACAAACAAATTGGAAATAAAGGAAATAAATTGCAATACAATAGATAACTTTTCTTCTCATTTTTATCTCATTCAATCATTAAAATCCTTTTTTTTTTTGGGTAATCAACCATTAAAAGCTTGCGACTTATAATCACTAAGAGAATGAACATTACTATTTCTATACTTAGATTGGGGTCTACATATTGATGTAATAAGGTATAAGCCACAAAAAAGGTAATAAATAAAAGGATGTTAAAGCCAAAGATCAGTCTCGCTCATACATTGTACCAATGGCATCCGCATGAGCAATCATCATCAGCGATGAAGGGAATCCATCAACCAACAACAGCTCCTGTCCATTTTCCCGCACCAGTTTAGTTGCCCGATCGGCACGTTGGTTCCCTTGACGGTGGATGGTGGACGTGGTTCCCTTGTAAGCGTAGAACAAGAAGCATAATATATAAATTGACAATCCGACATATGAACTTAGCATAACATTAGAAGATATTATTAATGAATAATAATCACTCTGTTAGCTTCTTAACCACTCTCTAATTGCATGTGATTCTTCCTTGTTCATGTCCTTGTTGGGCCAAAAAGTAATTGAATGAATGGACAATTTAGAGAAGCTTCGCTTGCTAAATCGTACAAGCCCATTGTCCCTATTTTGCGGTAAAGATGTAAAGTTAATGATTTTTAAACTATCATATAAACTTTAGTGACACTAAAAACCTTAAGTGGGAGGTTAGTGGTGATAATTGGGGGACCCGCTGGCCCTACCGACTGTTTGTAAACTAAGATTAGTTGGTTGATTGTGTAATGGATAGAGATTAGTGCTAAGAGCTCAGCTTGAGTAGAGACAAGTTATGGAGAGAGATTCTTGGCGATAATGCGTGTACATGTAGAGAGAGAGAGAGAGAGAGAGAGAGAGAGAGAGATGTATCTTACCCGTAAGCTAAAGACTCTCTTAGCTGGCAGGGACGAGGTTGAATCTCAACCACAAATTCTGATTGTAGCACTACCATGATCGCAGTATTTTTATGAGAATTGCTACCATGATCGCAGTGTTTTGTGAGCACTGCGAGAATTGCTAACATAGTCGTAGTGTTTTGACGACTGCTATCATGATCGTAGTGTTTTGTGACGACTGCTATCCGGATCGAGAATTTGTATGTCTAAAGATATAGATCTAACTAACTCACTACTTTCGGCCGTTCATTTTGCGCTGCTTGATGGATGGGCAAAAAGTAATCAAAACACTTAATTTTGGTTTATAGATACTTGAAATAATATAGATCAACTTTAACGGAGTGGATCTTGTTGGCCCGGAGGCCTTCTCTCTAGTTTTGATGATGATTAACTTATGTAGTTATGTTTACTAATAATCTTGTGATTTTAGTTTCAGATCATTAAGCAAGATATTAGTTGGTGATTGCTTCAACAAGAGGTGTTTAGAAGCTTTCACATGGTGATTCCAGTGCGCGAGCATCAAGATCATACCTTTGCACTCAGTGGATCACGTTGGGATCGAGTCGGCTTGAAGATGGAAGATCATCAAGAAGACTTAGGTATCCTAGTTTAGTTTAGTGTGTTTTAGATCCATTTGTAAAGCTTAGTTAGTTGATATGCTCAAGTGCACAACACACACGTTTATGGTTTTTCGATTTTTAGTTTAACCGATATTTGTTTTCATGAATAGTTGATCAAAATAAGTTTAATTGGTTTATGTATAGTAGATACATGCATGCTTAACTTCTTAAACAAACTTATTTTGACTATCCTATTCATGTATTGAAAAATTCAAGTTTAATAAAATACATGTTTTGGTTTTTGGTAAAAATGTTAAAACACAAAAATGGTTTCATATGCTTGATATTTGAGTTAAAATGTTTATCACAAGTTTATATATCAATGCAAAATGAGAAAACTATTTTTGGGATTTTTAGAAATATTTTAACCCCAGTTTCTGACCCAGAACTGGCTGACAGGCCAGGTCGGTCGACCGCTCGGTCGACCGCACCAAGGGCCGGTCGACCGTGCGGTCGACCGACGTGCACAGAGCTGTGCACGTCTGGCAGCACAGTGGGCCGGTCGACCCGACCAGAGAGCTTTGCTCTCTGTATCTGGGCGGTCGACCGGGATTGCCCAACGGTCATAATTATGACCGTTGGCGGTCGACCGGCCGATCGACCGCCAGTCTGTCAGGCTGACAGATCAACCTAACGGCTAGTTTTCTGTTTGGGCTATATATACCCCATCTCTTTGGGATTTTGACAAGACTTTTGACAAGAAAAATTCCAGAGTTTCTCTAATGTTTAAAAATAAGTTTTCAAAAGTATTTTTGGGCTTTAAACTTCCAAATTGATTTTGTGTTTTAGGGTTTGGGAAAATCAAAGAAAATAGAATTTGGGAGATTTGTCTTGTTCTTCAATTCTATCATTTTACAAAGAGTTTTCCCAAGTGTTTTCTTTGAGTTTTTGTTTTCCAAACTCTAGTTTTTCCACACTTGAGCTTATCTTCTATCCTATTCTATTAGGATCTTGTTTTGTGGAAAAGAGATAGTTTGTGGTCTTTGTAACCACTTGTTGTAAACCCTCCTTGTATTTGTGTATCCCTCTTTGGTAGAGGTTGATCGGAGTGGTATTGGTTTGTATCCCTCTTCGGTAGAGGTGATTGAGTTTGGTTGTTGGCTACGGGTCTTATCCCTCTTCGGTAGAGGTGGATTGTAGTTGTATTGCCTCGGTGGCATTGTAGGTTTGAGAGAGGAGTTCGGTACTCCTTTAGTGGATTAGAAATCCTTCTCGGTGAAGGCGGGGACGTAGAGCTAGGGGCTCGAACCTCGAAACATATCTTTGTGTTTGCGTTTGATCCATTGTCTCTAAACTCTCTCTCTTTTATTTGTGCAAAGCATCATTCTTCATTCATATCATTCATATTGCTTGTGTGTGCCTCACTTGTGCTTAACCACAAGAGCTTCATATAGCACCTCAACCCTTATCTAGGGGAATCAAGAGGAGTTAGTTCAGAGCCCTTCACAGGGAATTCGGCTACACTTGTGTGTTGTACTAAGTGTGTTGCAAAATAGTTTTTAAGCTTCCGCATTTAGTTTCTAGATTAGCATTTACACCTATTCACCCCCCCCTCTCTAGGTGTTTTTCAGATCTTGTATTCGAATGAGAGAGAGGTGTTTATAATATTGTGCGAGAGAGAAATTTATCTTTGGGTTTGACAAATCAGACATAAATTTTAGCTATTTTTTTGTCTGAGGTTGTTGAACTCAGATATAAAATTGTTATACTTTTGCATTTAGGTTCGTCAAATTTAAGCCAAAAAATAACTAACCCACGACTATGGGCGTGTTTGTTTCGCCGCAAAACGCAAGTCGTAAAACTTCTTTTCCATTTTTAATTGTTTGTTTCGCTGAAAAACAAGTTGCAAAATGTAACTCTTTTTTTCCCACTTGCAGTTGCTACAGTTAAATTTGTGGTCATATAAATCTCACTTTTACACTCATATTTTTCACTTGCAGTTGCTACAGTTAATTTTGTGGTCATGTAACTCTCACTTGTAGTACACTTACAGTTCAAAACAGTTACTTGATATTCAATATAAAATTTAATATTATTAAATATTTAATATTTTAAATAGTGTTCTATTTCTTATTTAATTATTTAATTATTTTATATTTTTAATCTTTAATTTTTTATTATTTTTAATATTGTTTTAATATTTAATATTTACTATTTTAATTTAATATTTTATTTAATACTTTATTATTTTATTAATACTTATTCCATTTTTTATTATTTTATTTAGAGTTAATATTTTATTAATATAACAATATTATACTTTACTATATATTTAATTGTTTATTTTTTAATATAAAAAATTACTTTAATAATATCATAATATATTTTATTATTATATTAATATTTTATTATGTTAATATTGCATTAATAATTCAGCATAATAATACTATAATGATAATTTATTATTAAATTATAATTATATTTTACTTTGTTAATTTTTATATTTCTATAATATTACAATAATATTATAATAAAATTTATATTATAATAATTTTCAAGTATTTTTAATATTATAATATTATAGCTATATTTTATTATTTTTGTAAGATTTTTTAATATTTATATTTTATTAGTATTCTTAAAATTTTATTAAAGTTCTTTAGATTTTCTAAAATTTTATATTATTTATTTAGTTAATATTTTATTAATATTATTATTATAAATAAAATATTGAGATTATTAATTTTTTATCTCAAATTTATTAATACAATTTAATTTGCAATAGTATATTTAATTTAATAATACTTATAATATTTAAATTACTGCTACAGTTAATTTTGTGGTCAACGTTTTCACTTACACTTTTACATTACCAACCAAACACCGTAAAACACAATATACTTTACCATTTACACTTTCACTTTATCAACCAAACACCGTAAAACACAATATACTTTTCCATTTACACTTCACTTTATCAACCAAACACCGTAAAACACAATATATTTTCTCTGCTACAGTTCACTTTTTCCATTCTCATTTTACGACTTACGACTTGCGACGTTTTGTAACGAAACAAACAGGCCCTATGTCCAGGGTTATACTGGCCATGCGAAAACGCTCAACACCGACATAACACACATTGATTTTAGTAATTAAATTTGAAAGGTCTTTTTATGAAATTAAATTTGAAAACAGAATTTTTTTTAAAAAAAATACCCCAAAAATATAAAACACTAAAAAAGCAAACTCCTCCTCTGTCTTCTCTCTCTCACACAAAAAGATATCCAGATTCTCCAATCTCCACCATCGTGTCTCTCTCTCTCTCCTCTCCCCCCCTCTTTTCTCCTCCAATCCTCTCTTTGATTCCCAATCCCAAAACCCTCCTTAAACCTCTCTCTCTCACGCACAATGCTAAAACGCCCTCTTTCTCTTTCCTGCTCCTGCTCCTGCTCCTTCTCTTCCTCTCTCTCGCCTCTGCCGACGACTCCGTCCACTCCCTCCTCCGCGACCACGGCCTGCCCGCCGGACTTCTCCCCAAATCGGTCCGCTCCTTCACCCTCGACCCCGCCACTGGCCTGCTCACGGTCCAGCTCGACCGCCCTTGCCTCGCCGAGTACGAGCGCAGCCCCGTCCGATTCGAGCGGGAGATCAACGCCAACCTCACCTTCGGGAGCTTGAAGGGGGTTCAGGGCCTCACACAGGAGGAGCTCTTCCTCTGGCTGCCGATCAAGGAGATTCTCGTGACGGATCCAAAGTCTGGGGTGATCCTGTTTGATATCGGGATGGCTCACAAGCAGCTGTCGGTTTCGATCTTCGAGAACCCGCCGGATTGTAAGGAGGAAGGAGGTAAGATTCGATTTTGATTGAAGGATTTTGGCAATTGGGTGCGGTTTGATCTGGGTTTTGATTTGATTGGGGATTTTTGGAGTTTTGGAACGGTTTTGGTGGTTTTAGGGGTGTTGAATTGTTTGAACGTGGATGATGGCAAGGTTGGATTTTGATTGAGGGGTTTTAACTCTGGGATCGGATTTGGTATTGGTTCTGTATTAATTTTGTTCTTGTTGGAGTTTTTATTTGTCGAGTGATTTTGAGCTGTAGAGTTCGGGCGTCTCAAAATTAGATTCTGATTTTGATCTATCAAAGTTGCTTCGAATCGTATAGATAAAAGTAGAATTTTTTTATGAGATTCTGCCTGGTGTCTTGCCTATGATCGAGATATTAGCTGAATTCAAACCTTTATGCGCGTGGTTGGTACATGGATACGTTTATTTCTCTGCTTCTTGAAGCTAAAGATGAGGATGGTATTCAAATTTTATTTGGCTTGGTGCTTTTTGAGCTATTTTGAGTTGAAATTTCACTGAATTGAAGCTTTAAAAATCTTACAAATTATTTTTTCAGGGCAATAGACATAGACTTTGGAGTTTTTTCTTGAATTAAGGACCCTTTTCTTTCTCTACTTAGTATATGCTGAAAAACTATTCATCTTCATTTATTAGGGGAAAATTTTCATCTTCATATATCATGTTTGGGTGTATGTCATGAAATCAGAAATCACTCATTCCTTCTGGCATGTTTCGGTGGATTTTTACTAATTTTTCTTGTTAGAAAGTTTGTATGTTTATTAGTATGGATTGAATTTACTTAATAATGTTGATAGATCTTAAAGATTCGTGTAATTGAATTGTGTTTATTGGTGAAAATTTATGAATGTAGAATAATTATTTCTAAAATAACATCTAGTTATTCTTCTCTGCATCTTTCTAATTGAAACCAAACTATTTAAACTTTATTCACTAGTTTTGATAATCTATTATGATCATTGAAATTAAGCTATAATCTCGATTGTCTGGAATACTGTTCAAAATTTTCGAAATTTCATATTTTGGGGTCATTAAGTTTGTACATTTTCCATGAGATCATCACTCTAAAACCAGAAAAAAACAAAAAAAAAAAAAAGAAAAGGGAAAAACACACCATACTATTAGAGTACTAATTATTCCCTCAATTTAGTGAATTTCAATTACTATATTTAGCTAACGATACCATGATGGTTGTATTGCAGGACCTGAACTCAGAACTGAAGTTGGATTCCATGAGCAAAGATGAGTGCAGAGAAAAAAAGAAAAAGAAGAAGAAGAAGAAGAAGAAGATTGATGCTTCTCAATGCTTCTAAATTTTCACGCTTTCCTCAGTGTGCTTTTTTCCCCCTTTTCTTTTATTTTTTTTATTTCATATTAATGGAAGAAACCTTGGTTTCTTATATACATATATATCCATAAAAGTGTGTAAATTTCCCCCCTCAACTACATTCTCTTCTTAGCTCTTTGAAATTTGTAGATCTTTGCTTGCAAAAAAAAACCCTTTCTTCTTTGGATAGAGCTTGAGCATGTGGGATGTTTGAAATGTTTGCTTGAAGTGCTAGAAGAATGTACTTGAAATATTTTGTAAGTTGAAGGATGTGAGCTTTGAATCTTTTTGCCAGGCTGTCATCATGTTACAAATTCATGTTAGCAATCTTGTCATTATGCTTGCAAGTCATGGTATTAGTTGTCTTTGTGTTTGTTTCAAATTATTGTGTAAAAAAATAGTCTCTAATGCATATAGTTTTTTAGTTTTATACTGACTTCAATGATTGACATTGTTTTGTTCATGTTCAAAGAGAATATGGTAGAAAGCTGTCCAAGGGAACAGTTGGAGAGGAATCTTGACAATGCTTATCTACTGAAAATTTGAAATTGCTTTGGGCATTACAGAAAAAAAAAAATCTTGAAAGTTTTAAAAAAAAAAATTGGAAAAGCAAAGAAATTTCACCTCTGTTGTGTTTGGTTGTTTGAGAGTTGGCATTATGAGCTAATGAAAATTGAAGTGGGTGGAATTTATCTGTTCATTATTTGTAGACTCTAATTCTTTTTATTAAGCAGCTAAAAGATATTGTTTTTGTGAGGGAAAAAAAATGGTTGTAATGAAGTTTGTTTTTTATTCTGTTTTTTTTGCTTGGTAAACTTTTCAAAGACCTTATAAAATGAAGCATGCTTTGTGGAAGAGTTTTCATGGATGAGATTTTCTGGGGGTAGGAGAATCTTGCAAGCAACCATAGGGTGGTATATGCTTATTTTTCTGTAACTTAATATATCTTATTGGGGATTTTCAAAAATAAGTTGGAGATTATTTTATTTTTATTTTTATTATTTAAAATCTTAGAAATTTCCCTCACCGCGGCATCAGAATCACCCATCATATTTTAACGGGTCGGGCTTGCTTCACCAATCAACCCAATAATTAATTACCACCCAATCTATGGATTTTTCAAGTCCGTATAAAAATCTCTCTCCCAACTCAATTGCTTGCGCAGGACTACAAAAACCTTGTAAACATGAAAAACTGTGTGTTTTTGATCTCTTACTCCTTTCCCTCTCTTTCCCTCTTAAATCAAATGTTCCTCAAATGGGGTGCAACAAAGAGGAAGCAGAGAAGGCAATGGCTCGAGCAGAGAGAGGAGCTCTGCAAAGCCAACGACTTGCCGGCCGCGCACCGGCTGGCCGGCAAGGCCAACTCCCTCTGCCCTCACCTCCTCCGCCGCCCTCCTCATCCTCCTCGTCTCTCCTCGAAGCCGGCCATGCGCGCCTCGCCTACTGGCACATGATCCTCGGCACCAATGCCAACGCCGACGACGCCCATGCCCAAGCGCCAGTGCTGCTTCTGGTACTGGGACCAGTACCAGCACCGGTGCTTGTTGATTCTATACTGGTACGAGCGCAAATGCTGAAGCCAAATCTGGCACTGCTGCTGGTTCTGGTTTTACTTCTTCAACCGGTACCGGCGCAGGGCCAGAAATCAAACTGAACCTGCTTCTTCCTACTCTTAGTCCCACGCTAACACTAGCGACAATCAATCAGGTACAGGTTCGAATGCTCCTCAAATGGCGTACAACAAAGAGGCAGCAGAGAAGGCAATGGCTCGAGCAGAGAGAGGAGCTCTGCTCAAGATGAGAAATCAGGTACAGGTTCAAATGCGAGAAATCAAGATACGGGGCACACGCCAACACTGACGACAATCAATCAGGTACAGGTTCGAATGCGGCGGAGTGTGCCTGCGATTGGGTTCCTCTGCCGTCAAGCGTGCATCGTGCAGTCTGATCATGGTGCGAGACGAGCAAATTGGAAGCTTCGGAGTTATCGGGAAGATGAATGTTGGGAGTGTAAGCATTGAGGGGAGCGCGAGCGTCACAGTTTCGCAAGCAAGCAATTGTAGAGATTCAGCGAAGTAGCAACATTCGGGTGAATGATGCTACGAGGGTGCATATCAGGGGTGACAATATTCAGATTGGAGACGGCGACATAATCAAATTGCAAGAGATGGCTCATGAGAATGAGACATGGCAGATTTACATTTAGGCTTAAGTTACGGCAAACGGGATCAAAGAGTGCCAGTTCGAAATATATTAATAAACAAGAATACAGATACAGTAAGAATCCTCATCAAACAAGTGAGGAAAAAACAAAATCAAGAAAGAGAGAGGAGAGAAACAATAACTTCAAGCTAAACAAAGAATTTTCGCCAGAAATCAGAGTAGAAAAGAGCCCACTGAGAGACTTCTTCTGCTGAAAGCAACTACTGATTGAAGATTATCGAGTTACGTTCAGTCCAAATGGACCAAGCCAAGGCTTGATCATGAATGTCTTATACCTTCTGAGCCGCTCCGCTTTAGAAATACATGGAGTTCTCCAGTCTTCTCACATGTGACGAAGAGAGGTGGGCCATGAAGATAATTGCAAATGGGTCACAATATGAGCCCTCCTGGGCAAATAGAGAAACAGGTGAGAAGAGAACTCCAAATAATTATCACAGAATGTGCATAATATCACCGGCCTAATATGTCATTTGTATAAGTAAAGGCTTGTTGGTAGTTTATCATGGGCTGCTAACCAAGCAGTAATCTTTATCATAAGAGAGGTGTCGCCACCTTCCAGAGAATATTCACAACTTTTTTTGTTACTGAGGAGGTTGCAATAACTGATACTAAGAGCGAACAGTAATGTTGGTACTAGAGCCCGCCTTCTAAGTCACCCGATGAAATGTGTGCGACACCGGAGGGTACTTTTCAGTGCTCTTAAACTTTTCAATCAATATACAAAAAGCCACTAAAAAGATGGCGAGATATTGGAGAAAATCTTTTTTTAAAAAAAAAGAAATCTTAAAATAAAAAATACCAACCGAAGTGTGTAGTCAATTTAATAGCACTTAACATTGTCTTGTGCTCATTTAGCCGTTACTTTGTACTCTTCTGTATGTAGTGTAAGCTATGGGGTGTTGCAAGTTCATTGGAAGTCCATCTACATTAATAAAATTGTTACTGTATTATTAGATCATCAAAGTTAAAAACATTATTATATTGTATTAATACATGAGTGAAACCGAAACCAATCTTTCTTATGATAAATTCTAAGTGTATTCTTAATCATCATAGTTAAGGGTGCCATATTTTCATATGAATATATGAATGAAAGCAATCTTTTGTATGACTAGTAAAATGCACGTGCACTAGGTGCACGTGAATTTGAAGTTTTTTTAAATTTAGATTCTTTTTATCAATAAAATTTCCTTTCGATTTCATAATTATCAAATAATAAAATTATCTATATGAAAGTCTATCAAATTTCATAAAATATTCTAGTAGAAAACATAGTTATTATCAAACAAAAGTATAATTAAAACAAAAAATAGTAACTAAAAGGCTATAAAAAAAAACGTGAACTTCACTTTCTCTTGAAATTTTTATTTCGTGTCCTGAATTGTCTCTAAATCCTTAGGGCTTTCCGATGGGAGCTAATAGTTGATTAGTAGCTCTTGTAATTTGAAATAATTGATAAAGTTTCATAAGAAATTTTCTATCAAATTCATAATAATAATAAAAATTATGTAAGTGATATACTCTTGTTATTTGAAATAATTGATAAAGTTTCAGAAGAAATTTTCTATCAAATTCATAATAATAATAATAATTATGTAAGTGAGAGTATATCATATTTCATAAAAAAAATTCTGATTCAAAGACATATATATTTGTTATCAAATAAATTCATCTTAAAAAGAAAAAGAGTAAAAAAAAATAAAAATAAAGAATGTAACAAAAATTATAAGCTTACTTTTCTTCTATTTCATTTTTCCTTTTAAATATTTTGTCTCTCCTTCTTTAGATGAGAATAGACGTCTTGAAGGATTTATGTAAAGAAGAAACTATCAAAGGATTCGAAATCTAATAGGTTTCACAATTAGAATATTATTAGGATAGAAAATTGAAAAAAAATTATTTTTTTCGCTTTGACTAAGGGCGTGTTTGGATGTAAGGAATCACAGTGAAGTGAGGAAGTGGGGAAGTATAATTGCTCATTTCTCTATCTATCCAAACACCGGAAAAGGAAAAAAGAAAACCCCCATTTCCCTTTTTCATCTCTCTTTTACACAACCATTTTCTCACTTCCAGAGTGCTACAGTTAATTTTGTGGTCATGTAAATCTCATTTATAATAAGTTATAGCATAAAACAGTTAATTTTTTGGTCAAGTAAATCTCACTTGCATTCTAATTACAATCTATTTTTTATTTTTCTTAATTAATTTTTATTTTAATATTATTTTGCGGTCAACTTTGTGGTCAACTTTTCCACTTCCACTTTTCATTACCATCTAAACACCGGAAACGACAAAACATTTTCCAAACCACACTTCCCAACAATCATCCAAACACCAGAAAACCTACTACTCATTTCCCTTTTTCCTAAAGGAAATAAATCTTACTTCCTACTTCCTCACTTCACACCAATTCCTTGTATAAAGTTAAAATTTGGAGCAGTTGAACGAAAATATTAAAAGAATAAAAAAGACATGAGAGTTTTCATTTGAGATTCTTCTTTTTTTTTTACAACAGTTGGTTTGAATTAGAAATTCTTATTAATTGAGATTTTTTTCCTATCAATCTATTGTGAGAATTTGCTATAAACTCAAGACATTAATTCTATTATAATTTGGAATCCTTTAGGAATTTTTTTTATCAATCAATAATGATGCGAATTTGCTCAATACACTAATCCTATTATTATTTGAAATACATTAATTGAGATTCTCTTTTTACAATTAAAGGTGAGTATTTATTATGACAAATTGATAACGATAATCTAACACTCTAAAATCACTCTCGGCGAAAACACTATTGGTGCTTTTATAATAGGTAATATAAATTTACCTGTGTGTATTATTAATGATCAAAGTTGATATATGAGTGAAAACAATCTTTCCCACGTTAAAACTTTACTCTCAGGAAATAAAGAGAAAGAACAGATGAAGAATTTAGCTGAGTTATTCAAGGAATCAGGAACGAATAGCGCAAGACCATCAACAATCAGCAAAAACACTTGATTAAAAGAAAAAGGTATAATAAAAAAAAACACGCAGCCAGCAGGAATTGAACCCAAAATTTATTCTGGTTCCGCCTCTGGATGCGAATGCGAATGGAGTCAGTTCACTTCCCATTAGATGCAGCCTATTCTTCTGAGATCTGCGCGTAGAACAGAACGGCGAATTTCATCAACCAGCCAAGAATCATGTTTGCAGGCCAAGTGCTTTGAAGGCCTTGGAACCCTATTACACATGCAAAGCAGCAGTAAAATAACTTAAAATGCAACGAGATCACCACTTCAGAGACAAAATCTTTACAAAAGATCAATTTGAACGAGGGAGAGAGACTAGGATTCTCTCAACCTCATTGTTTGCATACTTTCTAGACAATACATGCACAATTCAAGATAATGACTGCACACATTCACATAACCATCCGCGTTCATGTTTTGAGCTGTTAATATACCAATGAAAAACTGGAGATCCATAACCAAAATGCTAGAATATCTCGAATATAGATTTCACAAAAACATGCATAACCAAAATGAACGTACATTGGCACAGCTACCCAAACAGAAGCTTCGACAGAGAGTAATGCCAACATAATCGTCACATTTACATGCATGCTTGTGGGCATAACCAATGTTTTATACAGCTACATCATTGAAGAGGAAAGTCGGGAAACCATCACAATCATATTTACAGGAAAATGGGAAGTTCCATAGACATTGTGCCATGACTTCGATCTTATATGTAATCAGGCCCTCGGAAGTGCTCTAGAGATCTGGATTAACGCCACCACCACGACCTGGACGGCGAGGAGGGTTCCTGTTGAAATCAAGAGAGAGACATGCAATATACATAATAAGGATTTAGGGTAACCAAAACCAAATAATAAGGATTCAACTGATCAGAGTTTCAAAAGGCTCTTAGTGGTACAAGTTCATTGGATTGGATTATTATCATCCACATCTCACAAAGCACATATCACACTACAAGTTTATAACTCAGTAAGTTGCGAACAATTCTAATCAACCTGCTTAACTGTAACTATGGCTATGATTTACAAGTATAATCAATACTTTAAGTTTAAAGGCTGTATCTGGGAAAGGAACGGATAGGCTAAGAAGGTTTAAACCACGTCAAACACAAAAACAATGACACGAGTTTAAGATAACCCTTCTAGACAATCACAACTTAGAGAGTTACGACCCAGGTTTACCCCCTTTAAACTAGGGACTATCTAATCCGCCTCTCTCCAGGCCGGCTTGGATTAGCCCACTTATCGCTACTTCTTAATCACATGAACAGCAGAGTAAAAAGTTTATGTTCAAATACCATTTATCCAATAAGAGTCCCACCAACCAACCAAATCCACACTGACAACACAAAATGGTGATGTTTCAGTATTACTGTTACTTTTCTCCTTACTAGCCTCGACAAAGAACTTTGCGGTATTCCACACCAGAAAATGGTTGTGGTTATTAATCCTTTGCACAATAAACTTTACAGATACCTGCTAAATTGTAATGTTAGATAAGATACCTGATGAAGCCCTCAGGGCCAAAACCAGGGACATCTGGAGGACCAATTGGATCATAACGACCACCAGGCGGAACTCTTAACACAAAACATTTGTATCAGTTGTCTAGCTAATAGTTACCTTGCAACCAAAAATCACAGGGTAACATTACTCACAGATCTCCACCAGGAAAGTTCGGCCCCGGATTTACACCAAACCACCTTGGATCATTAGGCCCTATGACATTAAGGAATAGAAGGTACACGTATTAATAGAAGAGAATAATTATGAAAACAAGATAAACTCAACATACCTACAATCAGGCCTCCATCCACACCGAAGCCGCCCCTGCAAAAAAAAATAGAAAAAAGTGAAGCCGAAACAAACTCTGGGAAGTATTAACAACCGATATTAAGTGGCGGAAAGAGAGAGAAACCTTTTGGGAAAAACACCAGCACCAGGCCCCGGCAAAACATCACTGCTCCCGGGTGCTGGAATAGGAGGATATCTGAGTCTACAAAAACACCAAAAACACAAAAAATAGATTACTTTAGAAAGATCAAAATTGAAGACACTCCCATGCTAAGTCAATTCATGGAGAATCTATAAGATCATCAAAAAAAAATGCACATATTTGGAAAACATTTACACATGCATGTGTGTTTGTGCACAAATGATTACCATGTGTACTGTCTGCGTGCTAACATGTACACAAGGATTAACCAAGTCTGACATGTTATCCGAACCATCATATTGCAGACAACTTTGATGCTTCCATAAATTCTTAAATTTCCACACGTCAGATGGATAGGCTACTTATCCAAATAAGCCATAACCAAAATTAATAAGAATTTTACATATAATTACATGGTTAAATGAGTCAGACATAGGAAGTCATACGATAAATATCCCACACACAAACCTACAACGACACACCAACATGCACATCTTTGATACAGATTACATGGAGTGGGAGTGAACTCCATCCGCCAGTGTTTCAAGGATTTCAGGTAACTGTTGCCAAGATGGAGGCATGAGAAGTGTCAAATTCAAATTAGAATATACAAGTCACACCACACAATTAGACATATGTATGGATAATGGTCCATATGACTAATGACCACATCCTCTTAATTTCACCTCACATTACGCATACGAGGCATCATGCCTAGACTCCTTTTGGTCTGGCCACAAAAAGATAAGTAAACCAAAGGCATGGATGCATCAAGGAAGAATACATAGGTAAGAGTAAACCACTTGCTGATCTGCTATAGAAGGACAGAACGCCCCAATGGAATCTACCAACTAGTTTGGTTAGTGTGGCGGGAAAAAAAAATCTCGGAAGATATTTTTCCCCACAAGCAATTGAGTGCACATAGAGAGATCACAAACACAGATAACACAAAGAATTTACATGGAAAATTCAAAGCAGAAAAAACCACGGAGGAGAGAGTTCACTATGATTAGAAGGAACTACAGTAGTAGCAGAGTCTATTGTGATTGCAAGTGCTCAAGAGTTGCCCTTTTTCCTCTCCCTTTCTTGTTGAAGAAGGGATATTTATCTCTTTAATAAGTGTTGTAGTGGATATCAAGAAAGTATCCTGAATGGTTGTAATGGCGAGATTTGAACGTGCAAGATCTTCGTAACCGTCTGGATTGAATATTGGTTAGTGAGGATCTCATGCAAAGAAATCCGCATCTATCCATAACCACCTGCTTTATTTTAGGGGCGTAACTGGCTCCCATGTGTAGATATGGATCCGTTTTGATGGAATAATAGCTGTCCATTTCCCAAAGTGCTCCTCTGTCGCGAGATACGAGTTGTGATCTCGATGGGAGGCCGAAAAAATATCCACTACAGATACCCTCCACTCTTCCACTTCCCAGAGCTTGTGGACGGGAAGTTGGAGTGAAACCGACTCTCATTTTTCCGGTCTCGTCCTGATTTCACCGTCTTCAAGCTGGCATGGAGCTTGGCGGGTCCACAATGGGGACATGTTAATCCAACTCGGAGTATGCATTGTTATGTTGCAGAGCCTAATTATTGCCTTGAAGGTTTCTTTGCCCTACGCAGAGTTGTTACGTGAGTCAACCTGTGTTGTTAGGTCGTCGGGGGTTCGAAGGGGGTTGAGACCCCCCCCAGGTCTCCGAGGGCGGAGCCCCAAGAACAAAAATTTTGTAGAGCGGAGTATGGAGTCCGAAGATTGAGTTCAGGTCCCAGAGTGATGCACAATATGCATGTGAAGTAGCATTTAGTCCATCCGGAGTTGGAAACCAAGTTCGGGATGGGGCAAGTTAGCCATCCGGAGCGAGATAGATTCCACGATGGGGCAAGTTAATTCATCCGGAGTTAAATGAGACCAAGTTCAGGATGTGGCAAGTTAGCCATCCGGAGCGAGATCGAGTCCACGAAGGGGCAAGTTAATCCATCCGGAATGAGACCAAGTTCGGGATGTGGCAAGTTAGCCATCCGGAGCGAGATCGAGTCTGCGATGGGGCAAGTTAGTCATCCGGAGCGAAATCGAGTCCGCGATGGGGCAAGTTAATCCATCTGGAGTTGAATGAGACCAAGTCTGGAATGGGGCAAGTTAGCCATCCGGAGCGAGATCGAGTCCGCGGGGCAAGTTAATCCATCCGGAGTTCAATGAGACCTCCGGAATGGGGCAAGTTAGCAATCTGGAGCGAGATTGAATCCGCGATGCAGCAGGTTAATCCATCTGAAGTTGAATGAGACCAAATCCAGGATGGGGCAAGTTAGCCATTCAGAGCGAGATCAAGCCCACAATGGGGTAGATTAATCTATCCAGAGTTGAATGAGAGCGAAAACGTATGCCCTAGGACATTTAGAGTAAAAGAGAGCATGCAAAAAATGAAAGCTTTATTCGATGATTACCAGCTTACATTCAACAATATGCTTCGAGTCTTTTTGCGTTCAGTTAACTATTTTGTACAAAACGTGGGAGGGATGTGGATGCTCAATCTGCTGCAGCTGAATCTCGAACGGAGTATCCTTTCATTGTTCAGCTTTAGAAGTTGCTCCGAAAGTGAGGATGAACTCTTTGAGGTATCTCTGACGAACAAGATCTTCAAGATGCTTCTTGAAGGCACAACATTGAATAGTGTGGTGCCCCCAGCTGTCGTGGAAGGAACAGTACTCAGCTTCAGGACGGGCTGGATCATGCTGAACGGGCTTCGGACGCTTCACCCAGGGCTGGCCCTTGATAAAGACTTGGTCAATAGGAAGCTTTAATGGAGTGAAGTCGGCGTCCGTCCTGAAAACTCAAAGTTGGCTCTGCGAGAGGTTCAGGCGCACCAGCTTGTGCGCGTCATGCCCCCGGCTATATCCCTGAGTCTTGTGTGAAGTCTCGGTTTCATACTTGGTGGAGTGATTTGTTATATTCCTTGTTGCTTCTTCGAGCTATATATACTTCTGGGCTCAAGACAATGTCCTTCATGTTGGTCACTCATGATTCACCAAGTGTTTGTAGAAGGAATAGTCAGTTTGTAGCCCGTCAATGAATGCGGCTGCAGCGACATCATCATTACAGTTATATACCAGTGCAATCTGACTCTGAAAATAACTGATATAGCACTTGAGGGTTTCCTCCTGTTTCATCTTGACCGTGAGGAGATAGTTGTTCTTCTTAAACTTCTGCCGCAAGGCATACTGATTGTAGAAGACGTCACTGACCTCCTCAAAGTTCTGGAGGGACCGTGACGGAGGCGAGTAGAACCAGTCCCAGGCCACGCCTTTAAGACTGGAAGGAAACACCCACACATGAGAAGGTCGTCATGAGAGTGGACTACCATTTTGACCTGGAAGGCTCGGAGGTGCTGAACAAGGTCGGTCACTCCGGTATAGCAGATCACGAACTTCTTTGAAAAAAGGTGAGACATGATCTCCTCCAACAAAGGAGAACCAGAGATCCGCAGGATTAAAGATCCTGGTCCCGAGACATTGTAGTTTGTCCTCCTGGATCTGCTTCCTGACCATTTCCACGAGGTCCTTGACGCGAGGAGCTTTCGTGGACTTGGAAGGTTTGCTCTCATCCGAGGGTTCCTTGCAACACTTTGACGCGGATCTGCAACGCTTCCGGCTACCCCGGTGCAAGTGGTATTTGTCGTGTATGGCTGTGAGGGATGAGCGTGGGATTCTTCCGCGTTCGAACCCCTCGTTTGAGCCCTTCTGAGCGTCTCGATTTGAGGGAAAAGTTAATTTTGGATATGCGTCGTCGCATCCCTCTCCTGGGTGGCCTTCTCTCGCTCGCGGCTGCTTCGACCTCTTGTGAGTTTGGCCGATTTTGCAGGCCGGCCAACAGTTGTAGGAGCTGCCCTCCGACAGGCAGCCGTGATTCAGGCTCATTAGTTGTCCGCTCTAGTGGGGTTGCTGGAGACAAGCGCTCCTCGAGTTGTTGTAGGACGTCAGGATTTTCGGGATGGAGCTCAACGTTACTCGTACCCTCGTTGATGATCTTGCCTTTGGAGGCGGCAGTTAGGGCAGCAGCCTGCGAGGTGGCTTTCTTTGCAGGGGCCATTTTCGTTGGTGAGGTTTTTGAGGAAGTTTTTTCTAGGAAGTGTTTGGATAGAAAATGAAACTCTGAGTATTTTCACATGAGATTTCAATGAAAGCACCAATTTGTTGTTAAAAAAAAATCTCGGAAGACATTTTTTCCCCACAAGCATTTGAGTGAGATGTAGAGATCACAAATACAGATAACACAGAGGATTTACGTGAAAAACCTGAGCAGGAAAAATCACAGGAGCGAGAGTTCACTATTATTAGAAGGAATTACACTGAAAGCAGAGTGTGTTGTGATTACAAGTGCTCAAAGGTTGCCCTTTTTCCTCCCTCTTTCTCGTTGTAGAAGAAAGGATATTTATATTTTTGGTAGGTGATGTAGTGGATGCCAGTATCCTGGATGGTTGTAACTGCGAGATTTGAACGTCCATGATCTTCGTAACCACCTGGATTGAATATTAGTTGGTGAGAATCTCATGCAGAAAAAATCTGTATCTATCCATAATCATTTGCTTCATTCTAAGAACGTAACCGACTTTCATGTGTAGATATAAATCTGTTTTGATGGAATAATTGTCGATTTTCAAAAGTGCACCCTCTGTCGCGAGACACGTGTTGTGATCTCGAGAGAGGCCGAAAAATGTCCACTACAATAAGTCATTTACATGAGACCGTTACTGCACCATATTTGCTTTTACAAAACCTAGCAGCTTCCAAATCCCAAAATCATATAAATCCCACCTTTACCCCCCCCCCCCCAAAAAAAAAAAAAAAAATAAAAAACACCACTTCTTGTTTTTATGAAGAACAAAGCTACAAAATAGAATCTATCTTCTCGCAACAATCATCCTATCTCCCAAACTAGAAACTTAGGAGAAACTTTAGAATCTAAAAGAATTAAAATTAGCATAACACAACAAAAAATATAGAATGTAACTTTAGTAAAATGATGAGAAGAAATGAGTGTATAGTACTAATTAATAGTCAAGAAATTTCTCAAATAGTGCTTATTTTTGTCATTTGGGATCAATCATTCATCAAGACAATGGAATCAAGGAAGATATGATTCACATAATCAAGAAAGCATGGTTAAAACTTAAAAAGTACTTTTGGGGTTGTGTTATCATAAGATACTCATGAAATTAAATGAACGATTTTATAAAGTGGTTTTTTAGATATATACCTTCCATTTAGAAATTTACTTCTAAATCATTGATATTCGCCAGTTTACTCTCCAAATAATTTTAGGTTTTAAAAAAAAATTACCCCCGAGTTAGATTTGTAAGAATAAGGGTGTTTTTATCAATTATGCCCTTCTCATTTCTTCTCCACACCCTCATCTTCTTCATTGTTCTTATATCCTACATCTGGACCTAGCTTAAACTCTATCAAACCCAACTTTGTGTCCCTTCTTAATTCTTCCCTCTCTCTCTTACTTATCATCTCAATCCCCTCGCTCGCTCTTTCTATCCCCTAACCCAAACGTCTTCTCCCTATCTATACACCAGAAAGCCCTCCAAGATTTCTCTCAAATCTCACTTCAAATTTTCTGTTTGTGATTGTGATAAGATTAGGGTGTGAATTAGAGTAGGGTCGGTAGATCAATTATTATTATTAATTATTAGGTATCTTAACATTGAATAATGAAATATTCTCTTTTGATTATCAAACAGTGGGAGCATGAAGGTAAATTTCTAATATCCAAATGATTTGAGGGATTAATTAACAATATCAATAATTTTGGGGAAAAAATTCTTAAATAGACAAGATTTGGGAGTATATATCTAAAAATAACCTTTTATAAAATGGTTATAACACTTGTTCTACTCTATATTCAGAATGTTGGGCAACTAAAATGCATGTCCAAAAAAAAGAGGGTAGCATTAATGAGAAGTTGGAGACGGACAAGTAGTTATACACTAAAAGATAGGATAAAAAATGAATGCATTCGTAGGAAGCTTGAGGTTAAAATGAGGGAGAATAAACTGAGATAGTTTGGACAACTGTAACACAGGGGAATAATTTCATCAACCACGAAAAGTGATAGGATCCTAATTAATAGTTGATGTGGAATAAGGATTATTGATGGGGACATCACGCCAGGATTAGAGCGTGTGGTCTCGAGTAAGATCGGACTAGTTATTTTTAGTTGCTTTTATTTTAGTTAGTTATTTTATTTAGTTATTTGTTTATATTTAGTCTCACATTAGTTGTGGTGGAATTTTTCCTCGTGATGTAGGTCTATACAAGGCTAAGACTATAATTGAAGTTTTTAATGATGAATAAAAATAAAAAATTGCTTGTTGAGGCTTTGAGAGCCTATGTGTTGGGTGAGAAACCTAGAGGAGAGAATCACAATTGTTAGCTTGTGTGATGAGTGAGAAACCATAGAGAGAGAATCTCAATTGTGTCGTTACTGGATAAGAAACCCTATAGAGAGAATTCCAATTGTTCACACCCATCAATTATAGGGACACCTAAATGAACTTGGATGGAGACAACTAAAAAGAATACGTTAATGCTTCATCTTACTGAGAAGATGACCCATAATAAAAATGAATGGTTGAAAAGAATTCATGTATCTAACCTTAAAAATAGGGATAAAGGTTTTGTGTTGTTGGTAAGTTTTCCAACACCCATACTCAAAAACTAAAGCAACCAAATAGCCTCCAAGTATCTTGAAAGTATGTGTTACTGTTCATTTACCCTAAGTTTCATAAACATAACATTATACTATCCCTGCAAAGCACGGACACGGCCAGACCCAAGCCGTGTTTGTGTCGGGCACGTGTCAGGCTGACACGTGCCTGATACATGTCCGACACGGATCGGCCCGTGTCCCCAAAGCGGACCTGGTTTAATTCGGTATGGACACGATTCGTTTTAATAAAAATCCTTTTCCTTTGATCTGTCGTTCTCGATCTCTCTCTCCCCCCTTTCTCTCGTTCTTGATCTTTCTCTCCTCACTCTCGTTCTTGTCGGCGGTGACAGCGACGCCTGTTAGGATTATGACGTAAATATATCGTGAAAATTGATTAATATCGAAGCTGGCAGTTTCCTTTGCTGGATCTGTTTTGAGTCCGAGTTGGATTCAAGTTTTCTTCATTCTGATTGATGGAGTTTGTTTAGAACTAGGAGAATTCTATGGTCTATAAATAACACCTTAGGGGTGGCCTTCAATGTGTTCTAAGAGAATCCAATGAATTTGTACTTCCTTATGATGTAATTCATCTAAGTAAGAGATTCGTGAGAGAAGCTTAGCCACAAGGGTTCGCTGTTCTTAGCGACCATCAAGGGCTTGTAATCTTCTCAGTGTGAAGTATAAGTAATTCTTATTGTACTCCCCTGATGTTTTAATAAAGTTTCTCCCTTCTCTCCGTAGACGTACACACGATCCGTTTGATCGGTGAAATCACGTTATATTATTTGTTGGCTTCCTATCTACTTTAAAATATCTTCTTCTTCTCTTCTCCACGTTGTCTTAGTAGATCCTATAGTTTGTTTTTACTGCGCCGCCCCAGTCGATCCGATCATAAGGGGCGTCCTATCCTAAAATCACAAAAATTGGTATCAGAGCAAGGTCAACTTGAAGATGTCTGCGATCAAATTCGATATTCAAAAGTTCGATGGCGTCATCAATTTCAGCAGATGGCAGATTAAGATGAACACCATCTTTACCCAGAGCGGGTTGAAGAAAGCATTACTCGGGAGAAAGAAAAAGCCTCAAGACATGAAGGAAGAAATTTGACAGGAGTTGAATGAGAAAGCCTTGACAGCTATTCAGTTTTGCTTGGCGAATGAAGTGTTGGATAAGTTTTCCACAGAGAAAACAGCATCCTCGTTGTGGGAGCGACTCAAGACCACTATATAAAGAAATCGTTGGCGAATCGATTGATTCTGAAGCAGCGTCTCTTTCTTCTGTGCATGCATGAAGGTACACCTATCAAGTCTCACATTGCAAAATTTTCTTCTATTATCAATGATTTAGATAAGATAAAAATTAGAAGATGAGGATCAAGTACTTCTATTATTGTGTTCTTTACCTTCTTCATATAAAAGCTTTAGGGAAGCTATCATCTACGGAGGCAAGTCAACAATTAAAGTCAATGAGGTCAAAGAGCATCTACTTAATAAAGAAAAAATTGACACTCAGTTGACAGGTGAGTCTCGTGACTCTAATCATGATGATTCCGGGCAAGTTCATTATTCAAGGGAGAAAAGTAATAATGAAAGTTCCACTCAAAGCATAGTAGTTTGACGTGCAATTATTGTCACAAGAAAGGGCACATTAGAGTTGATCGTTGGCTTCGAAAGAAGAAACAAACAGATACTAATATCACTGAACTGGTTGGAGGAGATGAAGATAAGTGTAACATTTTATCTGTTACAGACACATCGGTTGGTAACAAAAATAGATGGGTCATAGAATCTGGATGTTCACAGCATCTCAGTTTCAATAGGAAGATGTTCTCTTCATACACTTCGGTTCAAGGGGGGAGAAGTCTTCATGCGAAATTCTGCTATAAGCTAGGTGATTGGCGAAGGAACAATTCAGTTTCGTTCTCATGATAGAAGCATCACTACCCTTCAAGGCATTCGTCATGTTCCCGAATCAAGGTACAATCTCCTCTCTTGGAGCCCTACATAGAGAAGGATTCTATTTCAGTTCGAAAGGTGATCTTATGAAAGTTTCCAAAGAGGTAATTTTCAAGCCGAACGTGTCGGCAATGTGTACATGTTGCAAAATTCAGAAGTTACAGTTGGTGGATTGCAGTTATTCTCGACTTCAGAAGCAGCGGTTGTGAAACAATCAGAGACTACGATGGTTTCGAGCTCGGATGTTCAGTTGTACCCCGAAGAGAGATTGTAACTAGACGCGGAACAAGGTAGTCCAGATCGTTACTCCTATAGTGGAGCAAAGTCTCATAAATCCTGTGTGGATCAAGGAGATCGTTGGGTGATAAAGTTCAGGTTGGACCTGAACTTATTCGACCTAATTAAGTTGCGAACTCCATGAGAGGGTTATGGAGAAGAGGGAGGGAGATGGAGAAGACGTCAAGTTTGTTCAATTGTGTGTGGATGCAAGCATATGGAACATGGTGACTATTCTCGAACTTGGACGTATTCAAGTGAAGGGGTAGATTGTTAGGATTATGACGTGAATACGTCGTGAAGGTTGATTAATGTCGGATCTGGCAATTTTCTTTTCTGGATCTGTTTTGATTCCGAGTTGAATTTAAGTTTTCTTTATTCTGATTGATGGAGTTTGTTTGGGACTAGGAGAGTTCTATGATCTATAAATAACCCCTTAAGGGTAGCCTTCAATGTAATCCAAGAGAATCCAATAAATTTATAATTCCTAAGGGTGTAATTCATCTAGGTAAGAGATTCGTGAGAGAAGCTTAGCCACAAAGATTTGCTCGCTGTTTTTTGCGACCATCAAGGGCTTGTAATCTTCCCAGCGTGAGCTGTAAGTAATTCTTATTGTACTCCCCCAAAGTTTAATAAAGTTTTTTCCCCTTCTCCCATGGACGTACACACGATCTGTCTGATTGGTGAAACTACGTTATATTATTTGTTTGCTTTCTATCTACGTTGAAATATCTTCGTCTCTTCTTCATGTTGCCTTAGTAGCTCATGTGATTTTTTTCCGCTGCGCCGCCTCAGTCGATCCGGTCATGAGGCGTCCTCCCCTGAAATCACAACAATGGCAACAACGATGACGATGATGACATCGACGATGAGGAAGAGGAAGGTAATATGAAGCATTGATTTGGGGATTTTTTAGGGTTTAATTTTAGGGTTTACTTTTAGGTTTAATTTTGAAAATTTAAGTTTCTCTTGTTTAATTTCAGGATTTTGATTTTGATTTTGATTTTGATTTTGATTTTGATTTTGATTTTGATTTTTTTACAGATCTAATTCTCATCTCGTGTGGAGCTCGTAACCGATCGTGGGAGCTTGTCGCCCCTCCATTTGTCTCTCTTTTCATTCTTGTCTGTCTATTTTTGTTTCTCTCTCTTCTGTTCTCTCCCCCTCTCTGTCTCTCTCTTCTCTTTGCGCCATCTTTTGTCTCTCTGTCCTCTCTGTTCTCTCCCCCTCTTCTGTCTCTCTGTTCTCTCCCCCCTCCCTCTCTCTCTCTCTTTGTTCTCTCCCCTCTTTTCTGTCTCTTTGTCCTCTCTCTCCCCCCTCTTCTGTCTCTCTCTGTTCGCTCCCCCCCTTTGTGAGACAAGAGAGAGGAGTATAGAGAGGAGCAAAGAGACTGAGAGGATCAGTGAGACAGAGGAGAGAGAGGATCAGTGAGACAGAGAAAAGAGAGTAATTGATTTAAATTATTGTGTTGATTAAATTGCATGAAGAAGATTTAAGATTTTGATAGTAATTCATTTATGATTGTGTAGGATTTTGAGTTTAATTGATTTAAGAATTTGATAGTAATTGATTTATAATTGTGTAAGATTTTGAGTTTAATTGATGTAGGATTTTGATAGAAATTAATGTATGATTGCGTAAGAATTTGAGTTTAATTGGTTGTAATATTGATAATAACTATGGAGACTGTATTGTTTGCGGATGATGGAGAAGGGGATAATGAAGAAGTCATTGGACGAACTTCGACTTCATCTTAAGACATATGATGGCGGTTGTAACTTTGTTTTGAACTTGTGATGTTAAGTTATTAACATGGTTGATAACTTGTGAACTTTTGTTCTTTGGTTGTAATATTGTTATAAACTTACGATATTTTATAGTTTGTGACTTTGTGCACGTGTTGATTGGTATTTTAGTTTGTTGATCACTTGATTGAAATTATAAATTTATTTTTAAATAATAATAATAAAATATTCCTTGTTGTGTCCCCGTATCCTATTTTCTTGGATTTTGCCGTGTCCCATGTATGTGTCGCGCCCAACACCCGTGTCCGTGTTTGTGCTTCATAGTACTATCCTGAACATAACTTATTCAAATTAGTTGCATATTTAATATTTTATAAATTAGATGTATATTAACTATTTTAATATATTAGTTATCTAATTTATAATATATTAAATATGCAACTAATTGGAATAAGTTATATTTATGGTTTTACAATCACAAATAAACAACAACACAAAATGAAGTTCTCAAAACTATAATTAGTAAACAGACAGTATTAATGAAAATTACAGCGATAATATGAGAGAAAAGAAGAGAGAAAAAGGAAAAAGGGCAGTGGTTACAGACATAGGACTTACACCAGTGGAGGTGGCTGACGCTCAGCAGGAAACACACCAACAGGTTCATTTGCAGTGCTATCTCCAGATCTAGTGGAACTGCTAAAAGTGCAAAGAACTTAAATCTAAACGAGTAAAAATAATGCAATCTGGTTTGTAGGAAACATTCTACCTAAATCAAAGTCCAGTAAAACTACCAAAGGCATAAGTGTGAAAATAATGCAATCTAAGTACATCTAGAAATTAAATCCACACGAATTACTGCAATGTAGGTCTTATGACACTTTCTTCCTAGATTTGAGTCCAGGAAAATTTCAATGCTGAAGGTATATGAGCCACTTCAAATCTAAGAAAAATTTAGTTAGAATCGAGTCTTGACCGAGAACCTGGATTATCCTCCGCCACTGACTTCTATCAAACAAACAAAAATGCTGCAAACTGCCTTTAAATCTGACACACTCATGCCTAGATAGCCATTTTACTCAAAAAAATGAGTCATCATTATTATAAAAATGCTAATACACATGGGACTAAGATGCTACCATTCAAAGACAAGTCGGACTGCCTTAGTGAATTGGTAGCAGACCTTTCTGTGACTCTTCTTTGTAATTCATTAACATGTTACTCATATTTTCTTAAACAAAGACCATTAAGACAGTGTAATCTCTAAAGAAAAATTCTGATCCAGTTAATGCAGACTACTTTATCTGAATCCCATTTAAAAGAGAGAGAAAGATAAAAGGCATGGTCCCGAAGTTAGCTAGAGAATATAAGAATAGGATGAGAGACTCATGTTTTTGTCGATCAAACTAGAGTAATAATTGAAAGAAAAGGAAAATTAGATTTGAAGATTGTCCACAAGTGTTTGTCAAATGGAGAAAGACGAAAGCTTCTATTGGGCAATGCCAAATTTCAACAAAATCATAGCAGTGGAATAGCCCATCGCAGCATAACCAGAGACCGCAGTGTTGGGTTGGGTGTGTTGTTAGCTGGCTTGCTTGGAGATGGCCACAACAGTGGAAGTGACACAGGGAATTCAGTTGACAATTCTATTGCTATGTGGAACCCCTCATCAACAGAAACAATTGCCAGAATGATACCAACAGCCATCAACCAACACTATCCAAAAGGTTGCCTTAAAAATAGATTATCTTCTCCAATTGATAATGGATAAAAGGTGAAGGACACACGAGGCACTACTTTTTGTGCGAAAGGTGAAGGACACAGGAGGCATTGGCTAAGGAGAGAGAGACATGTTTTCCACTGACACTTGTAACCAAAAAGGGTGAGAAACTTCTATGTCCGCAATCAGAAGAGCATATGGGAGAATAGATTGGTTTTGTGAGAGAAAGGGAGGGAGAGTGGGATGAAGAGGAGGAGAGGGGGGGGAGCTCGATAGGAGCAAATAAGAGGATAAACAATCTATTGGTTTTAATTTCTTAATTTGATTCAGTTAAATATTGGCCTTCTCAAATAGAATCTTATTAAGGACCATGAACACAACTTCTCCAACTTTTGTTTTCTTAAAAGGATCAATTTCTCTTCCAAATTTGCATGTTACATATGCATTTGATGGATAAAGGAAAAGTCTATGCTAGAACCAACCTACTTGCACAAGAACTAAGAAATGTAAAGGAACAGAAAATTCCTACAAGAAGCTTAACCCTAACAGAAATATATATAACAGATTAGCAGGAACTTGCAGATAGGAAATCATAAATATCCGAGCATTGAAAAATAAGCGCATGGTTGGTTCAATTTAGTTGGACTGTCATGCAGCTCCAACTGCACTAATATGTTGTATGGATTGCTGTCTTCAGATTAAGAACTCAGAAGTGGAATGGAAATCATGAAGTTGGAGCTGCATAAAAAATCACAGCATTTGCAAGACAGACTTTAACAACCAATTAAATGCAGCCACATGCAATTTGTGGGATCGCAACTACATGCAAATCAACCAAACAACGGTAGGTGGAGATGTAACTACAATAGTCGTGGACGTAGCAACTAGTTACAATAATTGGAACCGCATGCAATTAGGAATGCACCGTAACTGCAACTATGCCTGACAAACATGCAGATCACAACAATTAGATTCTATTACTACGAAATGCAGCTACCATGATAAAGCACAATTGAGGTTAGTTATCAGAGCAAGATGATAATTGGAGCTATGTTCAGGTATTCTCTCATATCACTATTTCTACACATTTAGCTAGCACTTCAAACCACTTAACATGAGGCATAAATTGCTTAAAGAGCGCAATATTTCCGGTTCTAGAATATTAAATTTCATCTATTATATACCTCAGACATTTATTTTAAGCTTAAAACACACCTGCTCCCAGATGCAGAGCCCTCAGTCTTGGGCTCCAATTTGTTGAAAATTCCAGCATTAAGACTCTCTACGAGGCCCTTTAAGTTCTTATACATTTCACCGTAGTTGCTGGTTTTATCTCCATCAGACACATCATTAATACTGGATAATTAGAAGATTGCAGGGAATTAGACAATCAAAATAACTGCTTAAAAAAGGGGGGTGAAACATAGAGTTAACATATAAATAAATAAACCAAACACCCTACTTGATTTGTATATTAAACGGCTCTTTGTGATCTTCCTTCAGATTCAAAACGTCCGCCACAAGGGCATCTCCGATTGCGAGGCACTTCACCAAGATGGGTTTTTTCAGACCCTTGTCCGATTTCAAGTACACAAAAGCATAACTTTCCTCAAGCTCGTTCCAACCTTCAATGCCCACCTCTTCCCCGTCTAAAATTAATAAACATAATCAATAATTCATGACAAATTATTAACTCTACTCACAATAATCACTAAAAATATAATTATTTCCCAAATTCTGAGTTTTTTCTTACTGGGTATAGCAACAAACTTCAAATCAAATCTATTTAAAAAGATTCCAAATTCAACAAGAAAAATTTCCCCAATTTTCAATCACTTTCCAAATTCCAATCAACGAAAACAAAAATTAAAGATCAGGGAGAGATATCAAAGTACCAGTTGGGGGATTCTCAGAGAAGGCGCTCGCTCCCGCAGCAATGAGAGAATACCCAGCGGCAAGGAACGCCGCATGAACAGCGAAGGCCGTCTTATCGTGAGGGTTTCTAAAATTAGGGCGTGAAGCCCTAATCACCGCCATCACTGCGCTCTCCGTCGCCATTAGGAGTTGCTCTCGATCAAATCTTCTCCCTATAGTTTTTTTAAAATCTTTTCTCTTGACTTTTTCGGGACGATTCTACAAGATTGTTTTTATTTTTATTTTTATTCTTTTTTTATGTTTCCTTCTTCTTCTTCGAAATTTATATGGAATTTGATTTGATTAAGGGCCTGTCAGCTTTGTCAGAAGTGGGAGGGAAGAGTGAAAGTAGGAAATGGACAGGAAAAGATGAAAAAATAGATAGAAAATTAAGATTTGTGTTTTTTTTTTTTTTTAGTATGATTGTAACGTGAAAGTGTAAGTGTAAAAGTGTACTGTATTTTTTAATATTTGGTTAGTAATTTGAGAGTGAAAGTGGAAAAAATTAATCATAAAGTTGCTAGCAACATAATATTAAAATAAATATTAATTTTGAAATTTTTTTTTTTACTGTAATTAGACTTTAAGTGAAAGTTAAGTGACCACGGATTAATTATTTTATGATACAAATTATTGCAACTGAGATTTATATGATAACAAAATTAATTGTAGCATTCTGAAAGTGAGCACATAGTTGTGTAAAAAGAGATGTAGAAGAGAAAAGGAGAAAGGAAAAGAGATTTTTTCATTTTTCATTTTCAGTTCCAAGCACATTTTCATCCCAAACAAAAAGCCCCTTATACTAGTTACGATTCAGAGTCGGTAAGCGCTTAAAAGTATACTACTTTTCATATTAGCCCTTAACTAGTTACAGTATTACATATTTCTATGTGATCGAGAAGATGGCTGCGAAACATGGGTTGGGCTTTCTACATAGGAGAAAGCCTGTTTGGTTAAGGGTGGAAGTGAGGAAGTGAAGAAGTGAGGAAGTGATAATAGTTCCCTTTGGAACTTGGGAATTGGTTAGTAAGTTTTTCGGTGTTTGGATGTTGTTGGGAAGTGTGGTTTGAAAAATGTAATGTCTTTTCCGGTGTTTGGATGGTAATGTGAAAATGGAAGTGAAAAAGTTGACCACATAGTTGACCGCAAAATAATATTAAAATAAAAATTAATTAAGAAAAATAAAAATTGGACTGTAACTAGAATGCAAGTGAGATTTATATGAGCAAAAAATTAACTGTTTTGTACTACAACTTATTACAAATGAGATTTACATGACCACAAAATTAACTGTAACACTCTGGAAGTGAGGAAAAGGTTGTGTAAAAGAGAAAAGAGAAAAGGAAAAGACCTTTTTCCATTTTCCTTTTCCGGTGTTTGGATGAACAGCGGAAATGGGAAAAGACACTTCCCACTTCCTCACTTCCACCTAATTCCTTGAATCCAAACAGCCCAGAGAAAAGCTACGGGTTGAGCTGGCCTACTCCAATAACTCTACACCAGTATACCGTCGAGAGCAATGAGAAATCAACCGAGCAGCGACCACTGAGCGACAAAGAATAAAGGGGGAGGAGAAGGGTGGGAACAGGGGAAGAAGGAGAGGGGATGTGAGAAAGGAGGAGGAAGAAGAAGGAGGTCCTCTCTCTCTCTCTCTCTCTCTCTCTCTCTCATAAAGACGAACAAACGGACGGACAAATTTCTATATAAGTCGTGGAGAAAACCTCTTTTCGGTCAGTTTTGAATATATTCTCGTGGACCGGATTGGCACTAGCATAGAAGTTTTGATTGCTTATTTAAAATTAAAGGAGATAATAAATAATAAATAATTGTGTGTGTGTGTGTGAGAGAGAGAGAGAGAGAGAGAGAGAGAGTGAGTGAGTGTGTCTCTTTGTGAAATTTAGTTCTCGGCAAGAAAATTCTTTTTCTTTTTCTTTTTTTGAAGGCCGCGATTTTCCAAGAAGAATAATGTGTTTTTTGTGCTTTAATTGTGATTTCATTGCAATTCATTTTCATCCAATAAAACAAGAGAAACACGAACTCTACTCTCAGTCAATCGTAGTTCTAGTTATAAAGCAACGGACCACACCCTTTAAGTGCATACTATGCAAGATCCATCATAGTAATTGGTTTAGAGAGCCAAAAGAAGCAAAAGAATATTTGCTTCAAATATGTACTCTACTCAACATATCTTTTAACAATGATTCATGATTCCTCCACCAAATTTCCTCTATGGTCTTGTTCTCAATAATGATACAACAAATACGATCGCTACACCTACTCTTCTTCGAGTAAGGACGTGTTTGGTTGCAAGGAAGTGGGCGGAAGTAAGGAAACAGGGAAGCATAATTGCTCACTTCCTATCTATTCAACACCGGAAAAGAAAAATGAGAAAACCCCCTTTTCTTTTTTTCTTTTTCTTTTTACACAATCACTTCCTCACTTCTAGTGAGTTACAGTTAATTTTGTGGTCACGTAAATCTCATTCGTAATAAGTTGTAGCTCAAAACAGTTAATTTTGTGGTCATGTAAATCTCACTTGCATTCTAATTATAATTTAATTTTTATTTTTCTTAATTAATTTGTATTTTAATATTATTGTGCGGTCAACTTTGTGGTCAACTTTTTCACATTCACTTTCACATTATCATCTAAATACCTAAAAAGACATAACATTTTTCAAACCATACTTTTCAGTAACATCAAAATACTACTTCCTTACATCCTCACCTAACCAAACAGCCCCTAAAGAAAGTCACATCTCATCAAATTCCTACAACAAAATGTGCAAAGGGTTCAATGAGACAATTAAGAATGTCATTCTCAAATTTGAAGTACGGTTGTGATGGAGGTAGGGTATCTAATTGTAGCCTCCATCAATTCATCCTTCTGTAAGAAAGAAGATAACATGTAACTGACACAGGATGAAGAGATCAGCAATGGACAGGCCATGTGCAGCCATTGCCTCTCTCTGTGGACCAGGAAGGTCAGCGAGAGATTACAGGCGATGACACGATGATCTTGGAGCTGTTTGTCGACCGAGTTCATGGAACCTGGTTTATGCTGTCGCGTGTTTGCATTGCGCAGTTGTTTAGAATCAACAAGCAAGATCAAGAATGCTCAAGCTCCAGATCATAGCAGATTGATTCAAAGCACCTGAGAGCCCCAACTCACAATTCTGACTAGTGTGGCATTGTTTATGTATCTCATCCTTGTTCTAGTTTCAGCTTGTTAGTCATAAGAAAGGGATGCCAACAACTTAACATAATAATGACCCAGTTTCAAATTTGTTGTTGGTTCTGTCAATTTTGCTCATTATCAGTATGAATCTACACTCTCTCTTATCTCTAACATAGAAAATGTGAGAAAAACAAACCTGAAATAAATATTATTGTCTCTCTAAGCTCTGTACTTTGCACAATGAATGGGAATATATAATTCCTTTCATTCTGTTTGCTCTCATTCAAGAACAGCAAAAATTAGAAGAAGAAATGACCCAATATACTCAATTTCAGTCCACATTCTCCACAAGTGTGATACTTTTAAAGCCAATTGCATAACTACAAATCTTTCAATTGCAATATTTATAGGAGATTATATTCACATTATTAGATTCTATACATCCGAAATTCATTTGAATTTTTCCATTCCAATCACTCACCAAAGCCAAAAAAAATTTCTAAAACAAACTCAGAATCTCAATTCTCAACCATTGATCTGAACACAGATGAAGAATTTTATACCAAAAAGCAAAAAGAGCGTGGTTTCTCCCCTAATCCCTCACCTTTGCAAAATGGATATAATTCATTCAAAGATCAAAAGGACCCAACTTCTCAGAAGAACAAAAAAACTACCCCCACCCAAAAAAAAAAAAAAAAAAAAAAAGGCAGCGGCACAATCCTCTGTTTATAACAAAACTCAGCTTCAAATTAGCAACAAAAACAGAGTAACTAAATACAAAAAACATTAGTTCTTACTTCTCTATTCATTACCTCATATCTGTCTCTAAACTACACAAATATCCAACTAATTTCCAGCACAATTAAAAAAGAAGAGGATTTTTACAAGAACCCCTAGAAGTTTAACTAGTTACTACTCAGCCCTTTCTCCTAGTGACCCGAATGTAGGCAAACACTGCAGCAAAGGTCGCAGTGGCCAGCCCACCAATGATCACCTCGCCGCCGGCGATCGACTTGTCGTGCTTCCCCGCCCGGTCGGAGTTTTGCAGCGCCGCGGCCGCAGGTGGCTGGGCTGAGCTGGGATCAAGCAGCGGCCGGGCCAGCACGACGCTGGTGAAGAGTGAGACAAGGAGGAGGAAGAAGAGGAAGAACAAGCGAGACATTGTGCAAAATTTGTTCTGAGAGTTTTGAGAGGTGAGAGTGTGTCTCATTGGCAGTCTTGGTTGGGGTTTTATAGAGAGTTTTGGAGCCAAAGGACCGGGGCCAAAAATATTTTAGCTGTCAGCCTTTTGTTATTATTAATTTTTTATTTTTTGAACTTTTCTTCTTTTCCTTTTTCACTTTTTGGCTGAGAAGACATCATGGCTTGCTTCGGTATTAAGGGTTACTAACTTACAAGTTACATTTAGTTTTGCTAAATACAATATTGAAACTATGAGTCTGTTTGGTTATCGTAATTGGCCGTAATTCGTAAGTTGTAATTAGTAAAGTCTTTTACATTTGTAAATGAGTTGCATGCATGTAAGCTTTATGGTGTTTGGTTGGTAATATAAAGTTGTAAGTGGAAAAGTGTATTGTGCTTTACGGTGTTTGGTTGTCGTAATATGTAAGTCGTAAGTGAAAAAGTTGACCACAAAATTAACTATTTGGTGATTTAAAAAGTTTTAATATTGCAAATAAATATTAAAAATGTTAAATATTAAAAAAATTTAATATTAACATAAAAAAATAATACAAATTTGCATGACCACAAAATTAACTGTAACTGGGCTGTAAGTGAGTGATAATTGGGTTGCAAGTGATGGGTAATTGGGTTGTGTAAGTCTTTTACGAATTACGGTCCAAACAAACGCCGTAGTTGTAACTGGGTTGTAAGTTATTTACGAATTACGGACTTTTACGCGAAACAAACGGCCTCAAGAATACTATTTAAACTAACAATGACCAATTGTTTTGAGGAAAGGATATTGACACCCCTAAGAATGAGGAAGACACCCCCATAAATTAGGGCACGCCCAAATTTGATAAAAATCCCTCACAAAAAATAAAAAATGGTAAAAACACTATTTTCTTCTTCTTCTCTCCTCTTGTCCCTCCCCCTCCACCGGCCGCCCCCTCGCCGACGAACTCCCACGACTGCCCCCCTCACCTGCGAACTCCCCTCGCCCTCGCCGACTCTCCCCCGGCCTCCCCTCCCCCTCGCTTCCTCTTCTCCCCCCCTCCTCCCCTCCCGCCCTTCCCCGCCCCCCTCCCTCTCCCTCAGATCTGTTCAGTGGGAGTCTGATCGAACAAACCTTCATCCAGATCTGACCGAATAGGTCGGGGGGAGGAAGGGGCCGGTAGGGGGAAGGCCAGGGAGGGAGAAGGCCAAGGAGACTTGGGGGGGGGGGGGAGTGGAGGTCGCCAGAAAAGAAGGAGGAATGAGATGGAGAAAAAGAAATAGGTATTTTGAATTTTCATCTTGAGTGAAATGGACAAAAAAAATAATGACATACTTGTAAAAAAATTTTGGGGCTTTCTCACTTTTTGGGTGGCGTTATCCGTTCCCATTGTTTTGGTGTCCCAAATGGGTAATATGAGAAACTTTTGGCGATGAGATAGATTCAATTAGTGTTTTGGAGCATGCTTTGATGTTGAAGTTCAAATTTACCAGAAGTTAAAATTTAACACCAAAGAACGTAGTAGATTTTTTTTTTCAACTCTTAAACACAAAAAATGGACACTAAAAATCAATTTCAGTGGAAAAAAGGAAATTGTGAAAAAATTGGTTAAAATGGATTGAATGCGTGAGGCAGAAACAATAAATCCATCCATTGAAATTAGTAACAGTATCAAAAGCTAGTGAAAACAACGCGGATTGAAAATTAAAATTTGAGATAAAAAAAAAAGGAGGAGGAGTTATTGCTATTGCGGTTGAATTATGGCATGGAAGCATAAAAGCAGAGAAGTGAGGAGACAAACTGTAGCTTTTTGTTGAGGGCGGTGATGAGCAACGCGGTTCACTGAGTACGACAAATACATGATCAGGTCTGTTGACACGTGTCCTAGAAATCACGTGATGGCCCCCATGACGAGAGCAACTACAAGTAGGGTTCGGTTCATGTGTGTGAGCCACACACATACAATAAGAGGACCAATCTGACGTTGACACGTGGATTGGAACTCTTATAATATGTATAATATGTATGTGAGGCTCACACACATAACATATTATAAGAGGATTAATACTGTGATTGATTCTCTTATTGTATGTGTGTATTGTTTACACACATAAACTGAACCTCCTTACCTACGAGTGGGCCAAGAAGAGTCCACTTATCTCGTTATTGGTATCTTCTCTCTCCTCCCGCTTGATTTCGTTCTTCTTCTTCTTCTCACTGTCCACATCAGTGTCTGCTGAAGCTCTAGCCAACACTCAATTAGACCACAGCGTTGATCCTCCTCCTGAACCAACTTTGCCGTCTATGGCCGCGAGATGGTCCACTGCCGGGTTGCTTCCCTCGCCCATGCCCCTCTCTGCCGCATTACGTCGATCACTTTCAGCACGGCGTGCGTGTGTTATCACTTTCCTTTTCTCAGCTTCCAAACAGGCACAGGAAGTGAGAAATGAGTCTTTCCACTGCCGCTTTTCCCCACTTTCGCCCCAAATCAGACACACCTAGCATGCGCATGAAATTTGAAACCATTTTAATCTCAGTTCCTTGTGAAATTATGTCAAAACAAATTGCTCACAGAAAATCCACACAAGATACTGGAACTTAAATTCTCAGCATTCTGAGATGAAGTGATTTTAGAGAACTGCAACAAAGCAACATCAAAGAAGATCATAATATCTTCAAGAGAGCAATATCAAAGCTCACATTCAATCTCCTCGTGCTTGCAAACATCAGTCAAATTCCTGTGCAGTCTTTCAAATGTTAGGAGGCTTTCACTGATGGTTTAAAAACTTCAAATTCCATCCAGATGACTAACTCTTGTTGGTAATATCACAACAATCAGACACAGATTGAATTAGTGATAAACCATAGCATGAGTCAGCGCTGGACAAGTATAACACATTCCGAAACACAACAGAGTACCCGAAAATGAAATAGAGTACAACCAATTTGATGAAAAAAGCTCAGCACTTAAAAAGAACCCAAAAAAAAAAAAAAAAAATTGAAAACTAACAGCAACTACTCTGAAAATGTATAGTGACTCTTACAATCATTGAAAAAGGTCCAATCGTCCCCGACTAGCCCCATGATTAGGCGGTATATTGATAAGGGGACGACGCCAGATGTCAACTGAAGATCGATACTGGATAACACCACCAGAAGGAACAGAAACAGACCAAACCCTGATTTCAATTACATCTTACAACGTAAATCTACCAAAGAAAAATTAGAAAAGAAACATGCAAAAAATTTAAATAGCTGCGTCATATCCTAGAGACACCAAATGGCGAGAACAGTGAGAAGCATATTCAGAATCTCCTGCCAGAAATAACAGGATTTGATCTTGATGATGATGCCAGCTTTTGACAATGCAATAGCAGTATGCACGGTGACAAGGTATCCACTAGTGCAGTTGCTCGCCAAAAAGTATGTTTTTTGGTCAGCTAGACTTAAGCTGTACAGACGATTTACTTGTATTGGTAGACTATACAGAGGATTTACTCATGCTGTTAGACTAGTTCCACAATAACTCTAAGCTTCAGCAAATTAATGTCAGCAAAAAGAGGCCAACGGTAAGAGAGTAAAGTTCGCTGTTAGACTGGTTTCCTCAATGGCTCTATGCTTCCACCAATTAATGTCTGCAAAGGATGCCAACAGTATGAAAGCAAAGAAATAATCACATCGCTTAAAAAATAAGGCATCTAAAGACATCATACTACACTTTGTGGATATTTTCAATCCGAAAAAAATTCATGATACAACACATTGTGGATGCTTTGATAACATGATGAATAAGAACATATGATTAAGGTATAATGGAAAATTTTTATTCACGTGCAAGATCTTACTTTGAATATTTCTTTCAATTAGATATCTTAAACATATACATATGCAAAAGGATACACTTAGATGTACAAATGCAAATTTACTAAATGTTCATATTTTTGTCATGAATCTACAGATATATAGTAGCTCTCTTTCCTTGTGATTAGTTTTCAACAAAGTTGCATTGGTGTGGATATGAGATATTGATACACTTACATGGTTACAATACGATAATAAAGGTACACGGATACGGAAAATCCAAAAAATCATGATGTGGAAACATTTGGATACGTTGATGATATTATTATAGTAATAAATATGTATTATAAATTACAGTATAATGTGAGTGGGCACACGCGCACAGATAGAAATATTTCTCCAAATTTAGAAGTTTGTTGGGGGCTATTTGTAAACTTACTCTTTTAGAAGGCATTTATAAGTTTATGGGGTGAGGTTTGAGTCTAAATTCATTTAGTTAAATAATTGTCTATATCTATTAGATGAGCTTAGATTTGGATTTCTGAATCAAAACCTAAAATCCATTGCAGCCCCATGTAATTATACGAGGTCTTTTCAGGAATTCAGTGCCTAATCGAACTTAAGGCACTGAATGGGTTCTCTCTGTCATGTCGACACAGAAGAATAAGAAGTCAACAACACAACTTTGTGGATGTCCATGATGGATATGGTCCAGCATGACTCCATGTATATTCATGTAGAATACATAGGTACATGGATTAAATAGGGTTTGCACATATCCATGCTATATAGGTGTTTGAAAAATAAAAAAAGGAGATAAAACCACATGAAGTGTGTGCGGAAATTGGTGTAGAAACTAGCCCGAAACCATTGTGATATCAGTTCACAAATATAATGCAAGGGTTGGGTTCAAAACAATTGAAACCTGACCAAACCAAAACCACATTAAGTGTGAAAACGAGATAAAACTATGTGAAGTGTGAAAACGAGATAAAACCACGTGAAGTGAGAGAAAATTGAGAGACTAGCCTGAAACCATTGTTTTTTTTTTTTTTCTTTTTTTTGGGGGGGGGGGGGGGGGGGGGGGGTGGGGTGGGGGTGGGTGTTGGGGGGCGGACCGCATGAAGTGTGAGCGAAAATTGGTGTAGAGAGACTAGCCCGAAACCATTGTGATATCAGTTCACAAATATAATGCAAGGGTCGCGTTCAAAACAATTGAAAGCTGACCCAACCAAAACCATGTTAATTGATAGATAAACTTGCCATGATTTCAAATATTGGCTGATCCAGATATATATTGGTAGTATCGTATTGATCTGCCTCATACAATATTACCCTATATTATTATCCAATATCGAGGGGGAGGCGATATTGAGGATATTGATACTAAAACCATTGGTTGATTCACTCATATTTTAATCCATGATTTTTAAACAGTTTAATTGGAAAGGCCTATACTTAGCAAGTTGCAGACAAACAATATTGACAAGACTAACATTTGTATTACACACTAAACCTCCTAGTCCTTCCTTGAATTACATGCATTCTTCTGATTACTCATCCATAGAATATAAACTTGAGTATGTATCCTCCTAGTGTACATGAATGAATCCACACACACAACACGCATTCACATGCATACACAGTAGCGCGCACGATCATAAACACGCATAGATAAAGAAGAAAGCGAGATAATAATATAAGGAAAAAACTTAGCAACCCCAACCTTTAGTGGCAGCCTCACCCTCCCACAGTTCCTCATACACAATGCTTTCTTAAAAAGACATCCGCTGCTTTCTCTATTGAGCAAGTCAATTTTGTTCCTCTTGTCAATCTCAGATACATTGATCCTATAGGGGTTTTCCTTCAGGCCACCTGTCACCCTGTGGAATCCCGGGTTCCCTCATGCAGTCCAACAAATCTGGCTAGAGAATCTTATTATTAAAGGGTGAACTCGTACATCTACTGGCATCTTCAATAATTCCGAACTAGTATATCTTCTTGCATCTTCTATAGTTTCAAACTAGTAGATCTTCTTGCATCTAACATTTATGCATTGAGACACCCTTCTCATCCTCTAATATAGTCATTACAGTATAAGCATGTCACATAGTCTAACGTTTTAAATTTTTCTTCAAATGCTCATAATTTGGGAGAAAATTGTTTGAATTGGAATTTGGTCTATATCAATAAACCTTTCGTTTTGTTGATGATGTAAGACTTGGGTTGCATGGAATTTTGGTTGCCGGAGCCTTCTACCATTTTGAGATCTCGGTTTTGTTGCTGAGAAGGGACTGCGACTGCTATGGTGAAAAAAACGAAAGGTTTCACTATAATGAAGTATACACTTGTTCACAGAGAAATGTGTTGTTTGCATCGCCCATTTTCTGGTACGATCCCCTTTTTGGATGCCTTTTGGAGCTCCATTTCTTAATGATGTTTTCAGGTGAGACATAAGATTTAAGTTGTTAATGATTCTTTATATTTGATTTCTTAAAAGTCAATATTTATGTACTTTTTTAAAAAGGCAAGCTGTCAGATTGTTCTAAATCCTTGATATTTGTGGCCAGAGGAAGCAGGAGCAAAGTTAAGGCAGGAATTAGACCCTAGCAGGCTTTATCGGCAAAAACAAAACTGGGACTTTATTGAAAAATAGAAAAGAGGAATAGAAAGTATTAATAATAGGAAATTAAATCAGAAATTAAGAAACTACAGCTAATAAAGCAAATAAAAAAATTAATGCTAAAATCGTAACGGCAGGAATAAATATCAGTGTAAGAAGATGCTTAAAAATCATAGCGAAAAAAATAAACATCAACCAGTGTTCGTAAACTCGGCCGAGTCGGATACGACTCGGCCGAGTCGTATCCGACTCGGCGCCCTCCGGTACGACTCGGAGGGCCGAGTCAATAGAAACTCGGCGAGTCGACCCGGATCGGGTCCGACTCGGACCCGACTCGGCCGAGTCGTTCACGACTCGGCCGAGTTGACCGAGTCGGGTCCGAGTCGGACCCGATCCGGGTCGACTCGGCGCCCGAGACGCCACCCTTAAAACGCGCTGAGGGAGAGAGAGATCAGATCTGATCTCTCTCTCTCTCTCTCTCTCGCTCGTCGTCCCCCCCCGAAGCCCTCGCCGTCCCCCCGCGTCGCCGTAGCCGTCGCCGTCGCCGTCGCCGTCTGCAGGTAACTTCTCCCTCTCCCCTCTCTCCCTCTCAGTCTCCCCCTCTCTGTGCCTCTCTCCCTCTCTTTCTCTCTCTCCCCCGCAGCGGCGCAGCGTCTCTCTCTCTCTGCCTCTCTCTCCGTCTCTCTCTCTGCTCTCTCTCTCTCTCCGGCGGAGACTCTCTCTCCGGCTCTCTCTCTCTCTCTCCGTCTCTCTCTCTCTCTGCTCTCTCTCCGGCGGAGACTCTCTCACCCGGCTCTCTCTCTCTGTCTCTCTGTCTCTCTCTCTCTCTCTCTATGTCTCTCTGTCTCTCTCTCTCTCTCTCCGTCTCTCTCTGCTCTCTCTCTCTCTCTCCGGCGGAGACTCTCTCTCTCCCGGCTCTCTCTCTCTCCGTCTCTCTCTCTCCGGCGGAGACTCTCACCCGGCTCTCTCTCTCTCTGTCTCTCTCTATGTCTCTCTCTCTCACTCTGTATCTCTCTCTCTCTGTCGGACTATCTCTCTCTCACTCTGTATCTCTCTCTCACTCTGTATCTCTCGCTCTCTCTCTCTGTATCTCTCTCTCTCACTCTGTATCTCTCTCTCTGAAGGATTCTCTCGCTCTCTCTCTCTCTCTCTGAATCTCTCTCTCTCTCTGTATCTCTCTCCCTCTCCCTCTCAGTCTCTCTCCCCCTCTCTGTCTCTCTCTCTCTCCCTCTCCCTGTCAGTCTCTCTCTGTCTCTCTCTCTCTCTCTCTGTCCCTCTCTCTCTCCGTCTCTCTCTCTCCTCTGTCTCCGTCTCTCTCCCTCTCTGTTCCTCTCTCTCTCTAATTAATTTGCATTTAATGTCATTTAATTTAGTTTAGTTTAGGTAAAGTTAATTTAACTTAATTTAGCATGTATTTTGATATTTTTCTACCGACGACGCTTGTATTTATGCTTTCACGTTATGTTTTGAGTGTTAGGTGATATGTTTTGAATATGTGATGCATGAATTTGGATGTTTACATTTTTTTATGATTTGTCATGATTTTTCATAATTTTTTTGGCGCTCTATGTAGCGTTTTTTGCGTATCGCCCGAGTCCGATCCGAGTCGCCGAGACCGATCCGTCTCGGTGCCGGCCGAGTCGGCGGCCGAGACCGAGACTTTGAACCATGACATCAACGTAAGAAGATTATTCATACAATATGATATTTTTCTAAATCTTGATGCGGATCTAAAGAGTCAAAGCGGAGACAGAGAAAGCTAGGACTAAAGTGGGACTTTCACAATGATAATTAAAAGTTAAAAACGATATTAATATCCAAAAGCTACTCTCACTAATTTATGTTAACATAATTGAACTAACTGACATCACGGTTCAAAAACTTGACCGTTCTAGTTCCAACTCAGCCTTCTCCGTTCCGAGACCGGTTCACGAGTCAACTTATTACATTATTTTTTGACTCAGGGCCGACTCGGCCGAGTCACCCGAGTCGAGGCCGAGTCGGCCCCGAGTCAAGACAAAATTTCATATAATATAAGTTTTTATTCGAAAGGTAGAGCTAATGTTTACTTCTGTGAAAAGAGTAGTTATTTAAATTTAATTAATTTCATATAATTTAATAAAATTTATTTGAATATTTTAATACCGCGATACATGTTTTTATGCATTATCTTCATGTTTAGTGTGCTAGGTGGTATGTTTTAGACATGTTATACGTCAATTTTGATGTTTTTATTTTTTAAAGATTTGTTGTAATTTTTCAGAATTTTTTGAGCCCTCTATGTAATGTTTCGCGCGTCTTACCCGAGTCGGTAACGCAGCGCCGCGACCGATGTGGAATGGTGCCCGCCGAGTCGTTGGCCGAGACCACGACTTTGAACTATGATTGACATGTGCACGCAACTCTGGATATCCCGTGGTAGTGGGTGTCAAAATATCATGAAATAAACCCACAGTCAGTAAATAGTTTATAGTGGGCAACATCTATAGTGTATAAATCACAAATGGCTATCCTAAATTACCTTTCTGATTCTTTTTTATCATTATGATGTGTGCGCACACAGCCTCTCTTGCAAACGGGGGGAAAGTTTCTCTAAATCTTGTTAGTAATACATAGAATTTGTCAACAACTAGTGAGATACAAATAAGCTAGTCCCTGTAAAACACATGTGTTGGTTGCAAGGTTGTGACCTCGACAATCACAAACAGACCCTCAAACCAACTCCATGTGTTCCCCTTGCATAGTCACAACACTCAAGCTAAGAACATTGACATTCATTTATGGAACATTGGTACACAATAAGATTAAACAAAAGAGTTTTACCATTAGAAACTCACCGATTATTAACTTATTAGTAAATTAGAGTTATGTCTTTCGCATTACAGTCAGGAAAAATTTTAAAGTCAGAATTGAGTTCTAGCTCTTAAGATATGCATAATGAATTAAGGTTTAAAATTGGAATTAGAGTCAGTCCAAGGAGACCAAAAAGAGATCAAAAACTAATGTATGGAGGAAAAAGCACAAGTAACAGATCAATCAATCCAAAATCTTAACTGACCTCTGTGTTGTGCATTGAGGATGATTTGTCCAAGATGTTGGTTGATCAGATTCGAGAGAAGGCGACAACGGAGATAAATGGCCAAGGCTCTTCTGAGATCCATTTATACAATTTACGCTGCAGAAAGTAAATTCAATTACAAATGAATAGGTGGAAACATTATACCAGGACACAGGCATGTATTAGTTCTAAGAATGAAATGTAGCCGGCACAGCACAAACAAATGAGCAAGATACAAATGATGATAGGTAAAAAGATGAGGCGCATAAAGCTTTCAGCTACTAGGCACTGAACTTAGGGGGGAAAATAGAACTAGCAATAACTGTCCACTAGTAATATGTTACAACAAAGAATTTGTCAACAAGTTACATCTAACATTTGACAAACAAACTAATAATCCTGTGACAGAGCAAAAATATATATCTAAAAGCTGGGTTCACAAACATTCAAAGTGTCTATAAGAAGTCTAAACTCCCAGAATTAGATGGATGGGATTACCAATAACAGATTCAAGTAAACTAAAACCTTCAAATGAAAATGAATCTAAGCAGCAACAGAGAAATTACACACACACACACATATTAAAAGATAGTGAAGAAAACAAGTAATTTTGAAAAACCAACATCTACTAATCAAATACTCTCATGATGCCAAATCACTCACAAAATATACAAGATCTCCACACAAAATCATCATCAATAACAGATTCGAATCAACTAAAACCATTGAATGAATTATGGATCCAGGCAGCAGCAGCAGCATAAAAATAATATTAAACAAGGTGAAATTAGAGACTCACTATACTCTTCCTCGACAAGGTAGTTGAAGGTATGGTCGTCGCAGTTGAGGTGAACAGAAAGCTTTTGGAGGCCTTTCTTGAAGTTGCTTGCTCTCGTTCATCTTATCACCAACCCCATTATCACTACTTCCCTTAGGATCTTCAACCGTCTCAACCTCTGAAGTCTTCCTCTCCTCCTCTTTCCCCCTCCTCCTCCTCTTCCTCTCTTCTTTTCTTCCCGTAACAATAGCATCTCTTCCTGCATCAACCCACAATCACCGTTCCATCTATCAAATAAATGGTCTTATGGAAATAATTGAAGAAACAAATTAATAACATATACAATCTCTGTGATAGCTGTTGATTATGTCTTGTACCTTCAGCCCTCAAATGAACTATTCATTCCAGCCATCTCTGTTTCCAGTTTTATATTCCTTTTCAGTAACCTCTCATAATTCTCCTGTTTGTTCCAGAACAATAGTTGAGCATATATCCATGTATATTATTTAAGGCATATAATTATTACCATAATTGAATAAGCAAACATCTGAACAATCACATCACACCTCAAGTGTAGGTTAATGTTTATGTACCTTCAGTCCCTGAAAAGAGCTATTCATCCATTCCATCTCTGTTTCCAACTTTATATTCCTTTTCAGCAGCCTCTCATAATTCCCTATTAATTCAGAGACCAAAAGCAATAATCAGACGTGTACATTATCTAATACTGGAGGCATAACATAAAATGGAAATCATAGGAATATACACATTTCAGGTGTCTGCAACCTATTTATCAGGTTTAAATCTCGATATCAATATCAGCCCATGGTTTATAGTATTGGTCTCAGCAAAATCAGCCATTAATATTGACTCTACAATCTTTAATATTGACAATATTGGCTGATTTTATAGGATTAATATCTCATCTCGGGTACCTCAAAACTTGCTACAACATTCCCGAGATATGTCAGAATTAGCCGATATTTGAAACATTGCTATTTATTAATGAATTATATTATCATTTTGTAAATAAGTGCCATAATAACCATTGGTTGAATGAGTGAAAATTGCAACTATCATCACCTGTACAATTCTATTTTGAGAATGTACATGTATCGGCCACAACACTTCTTACCAGTGTCCTCTTTGTTTCCTAACTACTACTCGAGGTCTATGTGTGCGCTGGTGTGTCGGATATGCCTTGTCAGTGGTGCACCCATACTTCTCATACCATCACCACTTGGAAACCCGACAACGTAATGATAGCGGCATAACTCCATTAAATTAGTAACTAAAACAGTGCTGATACTGCACATATCGTCCTACCTTGGTACTGCCATGAGACTATCATGTGGGCCCGCTAATCACCGGATCCTTTTGGGTTTCAGGGAGGAGAACTCATGTGTCAGACTTGGACTACCACTTTGTAGTGCCACATGAATAGTACAAAAAGCATTTTCATAGTAATCATTACTTATCATAAAAACACAAGCCTCTTAAATTAGCAAATGCTAGTGATCAAGAACAATCATTCCCCTTCAATGCTTGTAATCTGTTGTTTCATTTCAAAAAAAAAATCCCCTTTTATCTGATGCTATGCTTTTTGAAAATAGGAAAAGTTTAAACTAAGATCTTTCTTTATTTAATTAAAACACTTTAAGAGCAGGAAAAAGGCAAGGGGAAGCAAACCACCTTCCAAACGTTTTTCTCCAGCTCCTTGAGGGATCGCAATTCCTCCAGATCCCTATTTTAACAGAACAAATGAACAATTAACAGAAGCAACAATTTATTACCAGTAAAATCACCTCAAAACTTTGATTGTAATCATGAAATAGCAGAAACATCATTAAATGTGACATGATGAGCAAAGCATATATGACATCTGATTATGTGCGAACAAAATATACCAAATGGGCTCAGCTTAGGCTGTATCAATACTCCAAAATCCAATTGGATGTCCACTAGTTCTAATCTCCCGATGTAAGCTAACAAGAGAATTATTCAACCAGGCAAATAAAAAAGTGTTCTTTCTCCCTTCATTGGGAGTTCTTTCCTACATGGTGAATGTTTTCTTCCTGGAGCAAAACTATATACATATACCTGTTGAGGATCCCAACCCTCTCTTGAAGCTGGCTAATCTCCGCCTTGCACTCAGTCCCACATTGGCACGCATCTCCCACCTCCCCCTTCTTCCGGTTCTCCTCGAGCTCGGCTGGCTCCAACCAGTACTGCATCACGCCGTCCGAACTGTATCCCCTCATGAACCTCTCGCCTCTGTCTCCCACAACTTTTCCGGCCATGTGCTTGAGCAAATGGTCCAACAGCCCAGTGTCCCCAATATGCTTCCTTGCCCCTTCCCTCAGATCCTTTCTAGCGATCTGGTTCCCGAGCTCCACGGCCTTCTCCCTCATCACCTCAATCACCTTCAGCTCCGCCCGCTCGTACCGCTCCGGCGTCCACCTGTCGGTAGAGCCCGAAAGCCGACCCCTCGGCGGCCTGCTACCTCCGCCACCGTCAGGTCTGCTGCTGCAATTCTCCTCCTTCTTCTTCCTCCGCTCCCGCTTACTCTCAGTCCGTTTCCTCTTAATCCTCTTGCCCGCCTCTCGTGGCCTCTTCTTGCCAGCGACATTGGGAGGAGGCGGCGGCGGTGGTGGTGGAGAAGGCGGGGCCTCCTCCTCCGACTTCTCCTCCGACGAGGAGTCTGAGGAGGTGGCGGGGGTCTGGATGAAAGATGGGCCGAAGATCCAGAACTTTTGGGAGTTGTCCTCCTCGCTCGGCAGGGAACTGGGACAACTCTCATCGGGAACCTCGATTGATCTCGTTCAAGATCAGGGATCTGGGCGGCGATTCGATCGGGAGGCGAGAAGGAATTAGGGTTTTAGAGAGAGAGAGAGCGAGAGAGGCGTCGATGGGGGATTAGGGTCTAGAGAGAGAGATTAGAGAGTAGAGAAAGAGAAAGCGCGAAGGGGATTGGCGGTAGCTAGGGTTTTGGGGAAAAGGGGGAGATTTGGGGGGAAATCGGGAGAGAGGAGAGAGAGTGGAGGAATTTTTATATTTTTTTAAAGGGCTTGAATTATAAAAAAAAGGGGACTCCCACATTCCCCAGATCTGTGCAATTTTTACAAGTAACACGTCTCTCATAATCTAATTGCACAAAACCACATTTACCATTTGTTTTTCTACTCAAAACTCCTTTCCAATTTTCCCATCATCTCCAAGAATCTTGCTTGTTAAACATAATCTCAAAAAATGTTTTATTTAGAGTATACCTTGAGGTCTTTAAGTTGTTTCAAATAGAAATAAGTAGATTTTAGTCTAAAAATCAATTAAGCAAGATGCTTTATTGGGAAAATAATATTGGACGTCTCTGAGTCTTAAATTATTTTGAAAAAGGCCCTTATATCTTAATTTCTCCGTTCTCAAATAGACAATCATATACATAACTAGGGTCTCACATTTTAAGTTTAAATAGTATGTCTTCTTCTTATTTATTAGAAAATGATATCAAGATATTTATTAATTTTTTCTCTTTTTTTCCTGATATCTTATAATAGCAGTTGTATTGCTTATATTTTTGTCTCATGTATTATTAGAAGCGCGCTACTTTAAGATCTTCCATGTAATAATATTTAGGAAAAATGATTCATAAAATATATTACGATTGATTATGGGTTTTGCTAGAAAAAGTGTACATTCGTTTAAAAATGGTCGAGAAGGTTGATTTTTTAAATTAAAAAAGTTTTACATGCAAGGAATGTGTTGAGTATTTGTGTGTGAGTATAGTCCCACGTTGGAAAATGAATAGAAAAGTGATGAATTTAAATAGAAAACAAAGTCTCTACTTAATAGTTTAAACTTTGTGGGACTATATTCTCACACAAATATAAAGAAAAATCCATAAGGGATAAAGTGTGAAATTCTTCATAAGAGATAAAGTCTGTGAGATTCCATCTTTTCATGAATATAAGGTTTTGGATAGACTAGCGAACGAATCTCAAAATTATGGTGTTTTTTATTTTATTACAATAAGAATTTGAATTTGATTGCTATGCTTGGAAGTACGATCTATTTCTTCTACTCTTAAGTTTTTATACAATCAATATATTTTTGAAAATTGCTAACATTTGATATCAGAGCAATATCTCTAGTTTAGCAATCGGTTCAATCTTACTTATCTTGTGAAAGGATATTTAATCTTGTGATTATTTAAATGTTATCAAGAGCCTAAATTTATTTGATCCTTATCTCTTGTTTAATTGAAAGGGTTTGAATTTCTTTCTTTTATGGTTGAATTTATCACTAATTTTTTTAAAACATGCATGATAAAATAAAATAGAGATAAAATAAAAAATAAAAAGATGAATTCTATTTCTTTCTGGTCACTCTGTACAGATTGCATGCTCTTAGAGTTATTATTTGCAATCGACTGAAAATTTTGTGTTATGCACAAAAAAGTTGTTGCCTGTTTACTGGATACCATATTTTAATAGAATGTTTCTTAGATTTTATCTCATTAATTATTGGAGAATAAAGATAAATTCTGTAACGACCAATTTCTAATTATATCTTTTCACCTCCTAATTATCAAGATCATCGGTTGAAGGGATTTATTTCGAATTTTTTTATCCTCAAAATACTAATAATGATATCAAATTTTAAATCTTGTTATGAATGAATTACTTCTTAACGGAAATATGGCAAATACGGAGTGCATGAAAATTGTGTATGGTGTACCTAATGCTAGTATAAATAAGGGTATGTCACATGGGTATTTCTAAAATCATGAATACTTAATTAAATCTAGTGTATACTAATAATAATACATGGAGTTAGTGGAATAGGGTAGGTGTGCATGTGGGGTGAGATCTAGGGCTAGAATCTTCTTGATGGAAGCATGGACAAGTGGCAACTTGAGGAGGGTCCCCGCCTTGTAATTTACACCAATAAAAGAACTTTATACCCATTTTACCATCCCCATCTCTTACGTTCAGATCTGAGAAGTTTTCCCTTCTCTGTATCTTCTTCTTCCAAACCCTAGAATCCTTAGACCTCCCTCCTACTCTCCACTCTATCTCTCTCCCCTCCTTCTTTGCATCCCCGGCCGGAGCCAAGGGAAAGAGGCGCAGCCCACGCGCAGTCGCGCACCAGAAGCCGCGCGCAGCAGCAGCGCGCGTGCACGCGCGGCCTGGAAGGGTGGGGGGCGCGCGTAGGCCAGGGGAGGAGGAAGGTGTGGGTTTGGTCTAGATCTTTGAGTGCAGAGCAAGCCCTAAATCTGAATTCTTGGGTTCCAAAACTCCAAATTTTAGAGAATTACTCCAGCTGAAAGTGAACAAGGTAATCATCTATATCTCCTCTTATTGTTGATTGTATATGTGATCTAAATCGCCCTATGTTTCATTTGCTAGGGTTGTTGTATGGGGAGTACGATCAACGGAGATTAGGGAAGAGATCAATCTACAAGTGAGTAAACTACTATACTCACTAATTTTACTTATAGACGTGGATTAATTTCAAATACATAATGTATGAAGGTTATGAAGGATTGAGGGAAAATTTGGAAAAATGTCACGTAGTATTAGAGTAAGCTAGACATCACGGGATTAGCGTCATATTCCTTCCCTCTTTTCCTAGATGGTTAAGTTAAAGATTCACATGGTAGGAGCTAGTGATAATTAGATCTACATAATTTTTCATAGTAACATACATGGAACTCATGTCTAGGGGTGGTTAATTCTTTAGTACTTCCGATACGGACCTTGTGGAGAGCACAAAATATGTGTTGATACTACACTACATCCAATATATGCGAAATCCTTACTTATCATTCATGGGTAAAAAGGAAGTAAGGTGGAACCCTTATATAAGTATAAGACATGGGTCTTTATAAATCATAAAGCTTATACATGTTCACACAGGTTGTAATTAATAAGAATTATCG
>JAVJIF010026915.1:0-22500 GCA_038442645.1 Agave tequilana | reverse complement strand
AAGAGGAGATTGATTTGGTATCCCACTATTGTGAGGTGATTGTGGAAGTTGTGGTTGTCTCCCTCTAGTGAGAGGTTGAGATTGTGTTTAGCTCCCTCTAGTGAGAGGTGGAGTTTGTGTTAGAATCCCTCAAGTGTGAGGTGATTGATTTGTATTGGCTAAGTGCCTACCCCTCTTGTGTGAGGTGATTTTTGTTGGTTGTGCATTGCCTCTAGTGAGAGGTTATACTCAGTTGAGAGAGGAGTTGTGTACTCCCGATTACTGTATTGCCCCAAATCCTCAGTGGAGGTTCCCTTTGTGGGAGTCCTGTGTGGACGAGTTAGTGGAAATCCTTCTGTGTGAAGGCGGGGACGTAGAGTTGTGTGCTCGAACCTCGTGTTAGCGATTGATCCACTTTCTCTTACTCTCTCTCTCTCTTTTATATTGTGCCTTGCATCATTTCATATTGCTCATTCATATATATATGCTTGGCTTGTTTGTGTGTGTCTCACTTGTGTTTAACCACGAGAGCTTCATATAGCACCTCAACTCTTATTCAGAGGAATGAAGAGAAGTTAGTCCAAAGCCCTTCACCGGGAATTCGGCTACACTCGTTGGTTAAATTAAGTGTGTTGCAATTTAGTTTTAATTTCCGCATTTTGTTTATTAGATTAGCCGTACACCTATTCACCCCCTCTAAGTGTACTTACAATTGGTATCAGAGCCTACGCTCCTGATATTAGGTTTAACCACCTAAGAGTGTGATCTTGATTTTGCTAATCTACATTTGCATTTGCACATTTATATTGTTCACACACTCATGGATTGCTTGTCACCTCCCATATTTGATGTCTCCAATATTGACATGTGGAAATTTAGGATGTCCATGTATCTAAAAACCCTAGGCTTGCTTGTTTTCCTTACCGCTACTAAGAAATCCCATCTTAGTAATAGCAAGCATATAGAGGCCAATGCACAAGCCCTTGAGGCACTTAGAAGCACGCTTAATAAAGAATATTTGTGCTTAGTTTCTAACTGTGATTCCGCCTTTGCAGTATGGAACACGTTGACCTCCTCCGAGCTACAAATGCCCAACATTGTGGAAGATGAATCTAGTAGAGAATCTGAGCAACAATGCTACATGGTCCAAGGGAATGACTCCCTTGAGGTATATTTGGAATCTCAATTAGATGATGATGATGCTAGTTCTTCTAGTAATGATTATGTTGATCCAAATGCTTTGAAGGAAGAACTGTCAATTGTATGTGAAAAATTATTAGAAAAATATAATCTTTTGAAAAAGAAGAGTTTTGGACTAAAAGAAAAAAAATAAGGATTTGTGTTCAAAACTAGATTTGGCTTTGCAAGAGAAGGTTGAGATTTCTAATGAAAGAGATTCATTGAAATCTAAGCTTGATGTTGTCCTTAATGAAAACAAGTGTTTGAAAAATAAAAATGATTGTGAAAATATTTTGAAGAAAAATGAGATCTTGTCTTCAAAACTTGATTTTGTTGTAAAAAAAATGTTTCTTTGAAAAACAAGATTGATTTGATTTCAAAAGATTTAGAAGGTTGCTTAAATGAAAATAAATCTTTGAAAAATGATTTAGACAAACATGTTTGCTATGCTAGTGTAGTTTCTTCATCTAGCCTACCTATTGCATGCACCTCTTCTTTCATGATTGAAAATGATATATCTTTGCTTAAAAAGAGTGTTGATTATTTGGGCTCCACTTTAAGCCATTGTGTCATGAACCATACACATTTGGAATCTATGTTTCGAAAGAAACAAGTTCCTTCTATGCATGCACACAAATCACGGCATACACATGCTTCCCACATTCACTCCCATAACACGATGTATGCTCATGTGTACACTTGTACACATTGTGGACGTAAGGGCCACCTTGATAAATTTTTCTATGATAAGATACATGATGTAAATTTAGCAACTAAATTTATTTGGGTTAGGAAAGGTGCTAACCCCCATGGACCCAAAAGAGTGTAGGTACCAAAGACCACCACTGTTGTATTTGATGTAGGTGTGGACTCTCACATGACGTGAGAGTGATGGTGCCTTGAGGTAGATGCATTCCGAGCTTAAAGAGAACTATTTGGATGCATCACTTTCAAGGGGAGTTTGGTGGAAGGACCACCATGTTTGGAGACATAAGAGTTGCCCTATCCGTTTTGGTAACGATCTCTTACTCCTCATTTTTTGTTTACATGCTTTTCATATCATTGATTTTAGCATGTTTTGATGTTTCATGTTTAGTATGTTATATGTCATGATATTTAGATTAGTGATATACATGATTAGTTATTTGAGACACCCATGTTTAATATGAATTTATACCTTTGTGTTTTCACATTTGTTTTAACTAATGTGTATGTCCTAGATCTATGCATGTGTATGTACATAATGATCATATGAGTTTTGTTTTATTTTCTATGCTTCATGTTTTTGACTACATGTTTAGATGCTAGTTTTCATTAAAACTAGGATATATACTTGTACAACTAGTGAGCCATAAATTAGATTATTATATTTGTGCTTGAAAGCTCATTTGTACTCATTAGATGTACTAGTATAGTCTAGTTTTGATGATTCAAACATTTTGACTTGTATTCCTATTTTGTACATGTTTTCATGTTTATATTTAACTTCATGTATATGTCTATTTTGTCTAAACTATAGTTATACATATACAATTCATGAGCCACTTGCCTTCATGCATATACTTTTGTGAACTCGTTATGTTTGGATATGTATATATACTTTAGTTTATATAAGACATACATATACCTTGAAGGATTCTAGTTTTGATGATTTTCATGTTTTTAAGGAATTTCATTTTGAGCTTAATTGCCTATTTTCATGACTATGTCTTTCACACAAAACTTGTACACTCACTTTATTTGATGTTTTCTCATGATTTTGTTTTTCATGAGTCATATATGAGCTTTATATCTTTTGAGTGTCAACTGTTGAGTAATTTTCATATTTCACGAAATATATTCTTATTTTATTCCTTACTTGAAGGATTTCGTACTAGTTTACAAATTTTTCATATAACTAGTTCGTATTCTTCATTATGGTAGAGTTTTTATAAACATATTATATTTTCAAATTTATTTTTGAAAATCCCTACCCATTTAAAGGGCGGTTGGTTGGGCGACCATGCCTTGTATGCTTATTATTGAAAATCATTTTAAACATGTGCATGAAATGGGTGGTAGGAAGTATGAGTTATACACTTGATCTTATTATGTTTTCAATTGGTATCATTGGATCTTTTCAATTGGTATCACTATTGACATTCTTTTTGTATACTCATATATGTTTTTATATATGTATGTTTAAACTTCAAATAGTATCAATTTCGATTGGTATTAAATTTTTCATACATATATATATATGCTTTACTTGTGCTTACTATATTTCTATATCTTTGAGCACAAATTTTAGTTATGCTAAGCTTGAGTTCTTCAATGACTATTATATTTCAATTGATTATGTTTCAATTGGCATCTTATACAAGCTTATGCATCATTTTGTTTGGTATTTCATAAAGGGGGAGAAAATTCATATTTCACCTTTTAATTGGTTTTGTTTACCTTTCGTATTTTACTCCCACACTTTATGAAAAATGATTGAAAAAGGATATTGATTATTGTTGGTATCATATGCTAATAAAAATTACTTTCAATTGGTACTAATCTTTACAATTGATATCAAGATTATCTATATATCTTTTAATTGATATCAAAATTTTGTTGGATTCGTCAAAATGATTTATTTACTTACAATTGGTAAAATTATTTGTTTTTTGTACTTTCAATTGGTATGATTTATTGATATCATGATGCACTAAATTGATATATTTTTTTTAATTGGTATCGTAAAGTTTTGATTTGATTTCATCCCTTATTGATTTTTTTTTGTTTAAGACAAAAAGGGAAGAACATTATTTTATTGTTTTCTTTGACCCCTTTGTTGATGATTGACAAAAGAGGGAGAAGTATTTGTGAGTTTATATGCATGTTTATTAGTTTATTTGAGTTTCAATTTGGTATCAAGAGCTTTTATTATTTCATGCTTTGTTGTTTTATTTTATTGATATCAAGAAACTTTTGTTAAAATTTTTATTGTTGGTATCTAGAGCTTGTATTGATTATCTTTCAATTGGTATCAAGAATTTTTTTTATTGATTGGTATCAAAAGCTTTCAAGAGTATTTTTTTGATTGGTATCAAGAGCTTTTATTGCTTTTATTGATAAAGTTTTCAAATTGAAATTTTTTTGGTATCAAGAGCAATTGTTTAAGAACATGTTTAGTTTAAAAAGGAAAAGGAATTTATTTTAAAAAGTTTGGTATCAAGAGCATGTTCATTTCATTATTTTATGCATGTTGATGCATATTCATGTTCAGTATTCAATGCATATATTTACTGTTTATTGTTATGCACGAGTTAAGGGGAGCTTCTTTGAATCTTAATTTTAATCCATGCATATATAACTCCATGAGTTTTGTCATCATCAAAAAGGGGGAGATTGTTGGCCCAGAGGCCTTCCACTCTAGTTTTGATGATGATTAACTCATGTAGTTATAGTTTACTAATAATCTTGTGATGTTTAGTTTCAGATACTTAACTAAGATATTAGTAGGTAATTAGCTTCAATAAAGGTGTTTTGGAGCTTTCACATGGTGATTCAAGAGCCCGAGCATCAAAGTTCATATCTAGCACTCGATGGAGTCAAGCTCAATGGATCACGTTGGATCGAGTCGGCTTGAAGACGGAGTTCGTCAAGAAGACTTCGGTACAGTGTTTAGTTTATAGTTTAGATCCTTTTGTTGAATATTAGATAATATGACATGCTCAAGTTCACAACACACACGTTTCATGTTTTGATTTTGGTTTTCGGTTTTAGTTTAACCGATCTTGGTTTTCATGAATAGATAGAATCAACAAGTTTACATGGTTTAATGTATATTAGATTTGTTCTATATACATGTATGCTTCAACTATTTAAACAAACTTACTTTGATAGTCTATTTCATGAGTTTGGTGTTTTGGTATTTTAACAAAACATATTTTTGGATTTTAAGTCAAAAACATTGATATATATATCTTTCATGTATATTGGATTATATCCATATACAACATGCTTCAAGTTGTTTAAGTATCATGCTTTTGTATTTGGATGAGTTTTGGCCAAAACGATTTTTCATTTCAAAAATCCAAGTTTTAGAAAATACGAGTTTTGGTTTTCGGCAAAATTTCTAAGACACAAAAATGGTTCAAATAAGTTGAAATATGTATTGAATTTTTTCACACATGTTTGTATTTCAAATATAATATAAGAACTTATTTTTGTGGATTTTTAGAGTTTTTATAGGATTTTATTTAAGTTAAAAATCCTAATTTTTCTGTCCCAAAAATGTCTGACTGGCTGACTGCTGGTCGATCGGGCCGGTCGACCGAAGCAGTGGGCGGTCGACCGGACTGGTCGACTGACGTGCACAGAACGTGCACGCAGCCAAGCTGGGGAGGCCGGTCGACCGTCCCGATCGACAGCCAGAGAGCTCTGCTCTCTGGAAAGCCTCCGGTCAACCGGGCGGTCGACCGGGCAGAGAGCACTGCTCTCTATTTCCAGACTCTGTCGACCGAGCGGTCGACCGACCAGAGAGCCGTTGCTCTCTGAATCTGACACGGTCGACCGGGCGGTCGACCGCTGGGCTCAACGGTCACTTTTTTGACCGTTGGCCGGTCGACCGGCCGGTCAATTTTGACCTTGTCAGCTGCTAACGGGCAGAATTTGTTTGGGGCCTATTTATACCCCATTTGAGGTTGGTTTTTGTTAAGATTTTCAAGAGGAAAATTCTCCTATTCTCTAGTGTTTTATTTCAAGTTTTAAAAAGAATTTTAGAGCTTTAAAGATTTGATCTTTATCTTGTTTTTAAAAGGGTTGGAAAATCATTTGAAAAGAAAATTCTTTGGGAATTGGTTTGATCTTCATTTTCAATTCTATCTAGAGTTTTTCCCTAGAGTTTTTCTTTGAATTTTTGATTTCCAAACTCTTGTTTTCCACACTTTAGCTATCTTGCTATCCTATCTATAGGATCTTTATTTTTGTGGGAATATTAGTTTGTGGTTGAGATAGACCACCAAGTTGTAAACTTCCTTCATTGTGATATCCCTCTAGTAAGAGGAGATTGATTTGGTATCCCTCTATTGTGAGGTGATTGTGGAAGTTGTGGTTGGCTCCCTCTAGTGAGAGGTTGAGATTGTGTTTAGCTCCCTCTAATGAGAGGTGGAGTTTGTGTTGGAATCCCTCAAGTGTGAGGTGATTGATTTGTATTGGCTAAGTGCTTACCCATCTTGTGTGAGGTGTTTTTGTGTTGGTTGTGCATTGCCTCTAGTGAGAGGTTGTACTCGGTTGAGGAGTTGTGTACTCCCGGTTATTGTATTGCCTCAAATCCTCAGTGGAGGTTCCCTGTGTGGGAGTCCTGTGTGGACGAGTTAGTGAAAATCCTTCTGTGTGAAGGCGGGGACGTAGAGTTATGTGCTCGAATCTTGAAACATATCCGTGTGTTAGCGATTGATCCACTTTCTCTTACTCTCTTTATATTGTGCCTTGCATCATTTCATATTGCTCATTCATATATTATATGCTTGGCTTGTTTGTGTATGCCTCACTTCTGTTTAACCACGAGAGCTTCATATAGCACCTCAACTCTTATTCAGAGGAATCAAGAGGAGTTAGTCCAGAGCCCTTCACCGGGAATTCGGCTACACTCGTTGGTTACATTAAGTGTGTTGCAATTTAGTTTTAATTTCCGGATTTTGTTCATTAGATTAGCCGTACACCTATTCACCCCCCTAGGTGTACTTACATATTTATGTAGGCTTTTAATCACCAATTAAATGGTGATTTAGGGTCTTCTTCTTCATTTCATGCCATGGACCTAGAAAAATGCAAGAGAGGTATTATTAGCAGAATTAATATTAAATAAATGTGAAGATGTGGTATGAAATATGTAGTTTTAGAGACTAATCAAAAGGAGAATAAAGTTATGAACTCATCTGTTCAGAGGTGGTGAACTGAACATGATAGTTAGAGTACCATAAAAGTGAGAGAACTAGGTATCCGTCGGTTTAGAGGTAATATGTACATAACCGATTGGATATTGCTTGACTCTGAACCCTACCATTCAGAGGTGGCGAACTGGACATAACGACAAAGGTATAGTCTCTACTAGACTGAAAGATGAGACTTGGTTATCGGTTGGTTCAGAGGTATCATGGACATAACCGATTGAGAAGCCACCAAGCTCGGGATTTTTACCGTTTAGAGGTGACGAACTGGACATGACGGTGAAAGAAATAATCCTATTGGGAGAAATAAGATTTATGAATTAATTCCGTGGAATATTGATATCTCCTTTAGATATTTTTTAGAAAAAATTGTCAAAGTTGTATTGTTAATGTGACAACCAAGAAAGTCCATTGGGAACTTGAAAGGAAAATAATAGACTTTGAGGGGGGTCTACTAGAAACTCATTGGGGAGTTAGAAAATGAATCCCATAAGAGATTATATGTCAGAGATAATCATTAACGTGACTAAAAGAACTCTGTGGGAAGAGATTATTCCCTAAAAAGTTGTCAGAGGTAATCATTAACGTGACAACCAAATCCCTTGCTGGGGAATTTGAAAGAAGATTCTGTCAGAAGTGATCGTGACAGCTTCTCCACTTGGGGATTTGTAAAGCAACCTGTCAGAGGTGTGATGTTAACTTGACAAGAATTCATTTACTGTTAGAGGTATTTGAACATAATAGCAATTTGAGTGGACCTATCATTCTGTGGAAGAGAATGACAAGTGAAGTTTGATCTACTAGAGATATTGGCAAGATCCATCGGGAAAAAGTTTTACTGTCAGAGGCGTGAGCTTTAAGCATGACAGTTGTGATCTGTTATTGAAAAAATAAATGCAGTCTTTTATGGTCCTACCATTCCATGGACGAGAATTTGTAGGGGACCCTAGTGGGAAAAGTGAAATCAGGTCCCTTAGAATTTTTAGCAAATCCTCAACTGTCAACGGATTTGGTATGCCTTTACCAACTACCATTTGAGTTGGGCTAGCCATGCTATTCCCCTCAGCATGATGAGTTGTTGAGGATTTTATCTTGGGCTTAGAAGCCAATGTTTTCCCTTAGCCTTATTCACTGAAGGCTTCAGATCGTGTCACATGAAGTGAACATTTTTGTATTCCACTGGTGACCTTTAAAATCTCGCTGGGGATTAAAAAGTTAAGTCTAAACTTCATGGGGAATTTGTCGGGTAGATCGACATTCCTCGTGGAGTGTCACCTTTTTTCATCAAGACTCTGGTTCTCAGTTGATCTTCGTGTCTAGATATGGAGTACAAACTTCACAGGAAATATATCAAGTAAGTCGAGATTCCTCGTGGAGTTTCACTTTTGTTTGTCATAATCAAGACTTTAATCACAGCTGATTATCAAATCTGAACATGAATGTGAAAATATTAGAAAGGTCCTACAAGGATGCATCACGAACCTTCTTCGATGAATTCGACTCATTCAAGATCGTTGTGAAGCCAATTGATTTACCAAAAGAAGAATGTAGAGATGGTTGAAATTGATTCCCCTGTGGAAAAGGACACCTTGAGGAGATGAAATAATCAAAACGAGTCTGACTTGATTATCAGAGGTGTAATGTTAACATGATCATGTATAGCACTTTTTTGATCAGAGGTATAGTGTTAACGTGATCATGGATAGCACTTGTCGTTGATTGGCATCAGGAGCGTGTCACCGTTTGGATTCGCTAGGCGATAAGCTCCACTTGAGTAGACTGCCTCTACTATGAAAGGTTGTCCTCATTTGGTGGCGGAATGAAATATTCCAATCCCCTGTGGATTTTTTGACGTTGGCTGTTGTGTCTCGTCAGGGTCTAGTTGTAATGTCGTAAGTTATTTTTCAGACCTAGTGCCTGTCGGCTATCAAATAGCGGTTGAAACGGTTGTTTCCTCTTCAGAGCTGCTGAGAGAAGTTGCTGGTGTGGTGTCATCTGCTGCGAGAGACATTGCAAGACTTGCCTTTAGCTTTGAACTGGCTTGAGTCCCATTACTTTAGTCGTTGATGGGATAAGACCCATGGCTTTTGGAAGTAGAGTTGACTACCTCCAGACTACCTTTCAGGGTAGGAGTTAGGCAGTGGCCTTTTTATGTTCTGACTTCAGAGTCAAAACACCTGCTTCGATCAGTGCTTGGATTTTGTCTTTAAGGACATTGCACCTGCAAGTAGGATGATGAACCATCATATGAAAAAGATAATAGTTGGGATCGTTCATTCATCCCACTTCATCTGGGCGTCTAACCTCTGGCAACTTGAGCTTGTTGCTTTTGTTAAGCAAGTGGAAAAGTGTCACCACATGCTCATCTTTGAAAGAGTATTGTCTTTGATACTCTGAAGTTCTGTTGAAATTACCCTTCTTTGATCGAGTTTTTCCATACACTTCCAAGCTGATGTATCAGAAGATTCAGCCATGCCATATCTTTTACTGTTGATTCCCCACCTGCTTTTGGGGGTCTCAAACTTTTTAGCTGATTTTTTAGCTATCTCGGCTTGTTCAATAAGCTCCTTCAAGTGTGGGCTTTGACGGCGCCCATGCGAACTTCCACTTTATCGAGGAAGTTATGCCTACACGTCTGAAGCAACATAGGCAAAAGCATACCTGCAGGGCACATGAGAAAAGGTTGCGGAATCTCTATATGTAATCTCGTACAGATTCTCCTTCTTTCTGGACTGCCGAAAGGAATGTGTCCATGGTCACCTCGGTATCATCCTCGTAGAATCGGGAGAGGAGTTGGGTTTCCAAGTCGAGCCAAGAATTGATGAACTTCGCAGGAAGACTCTTAAACCAATTAAAGGCTACCCCTTTGAGGGTGCCAATGAACAGTCTGCCTATGATAGCATCATTACCTACTACATTACCAGTTTGCGATCGAAAGTAGTAAATATACTGATTTGGCGAGCTCATGCCATCATACGAATGCAACGTTGGTGGCTTGAATTTTGGCAGATATGGGACTGAATCCCATTCCAAGGGGTAAGGACGGATTGCACCTACTTTTTTAAGTTCATCCCTTTGGGCCAGGGATGCGATCTGAGTTTGGATGTCTTTGATCACTTTGGCATCGATTGAAGAGCCCTCCTTTGAATGATCTGTCTTGGAAGGTTCATTGTTGTTGTTCTCCTCATTTTTGTGATTACTACCGGTTGTATTATCATTCTTCCGATTTGTTAGGATCTGAACCAATATTTGCTGGATGTTATCTAAGGCTTCTTCCTGGGCCTTGGAAGTCTGCTCCTGTGCCTCCATGTGATGACAGAGATCATCATTGTTGTTATTATCAGCCATGTTGGCTGATACAAAGCTTGCCTGCACAGAGCTGATGGTGGCGGAGGAAACATAGCCGCTAGCTTCTTCTTCATGATCGGACCATTGGAATTAGTGTCTCAATGGTTCTGGCAACATAGCTTCTGAGGAAGAAGATTGTCCATAATTATAGGGTATTGTACCTTGGAAGGCATCCTTTTGTTCGGTCAGAACCTGACCTAAGCCGGGGCTATAGTCGGGCCCTGGAGAACTGAATGAGGGAGTGCGAACCCCCTGTTTCCTTCTTTGAGATCGTAATAGATCCCTTCCTTTACTTATCACATTGACAGGGGTAGCTGCGAAGTGAGGCACCTTCACTGTCTTCTTCTTTCGAGACTTGGGTCTCTCAGAAGTTTGAACTGACAGCCGGTTGAACACTGATTGCTGGCTTGAAGTAGAAGTTGTAAGGATTGGTCCCAAACAATAATGGACGGAATGTACCATCACAGGTTGACACCTCTCTATCCGCATTGGGATGGCGAGATGTGAATTGGCTCTTCAGAGCGGAGTTTTCACTTGTTGCAGAGATAATCCCGTAAGTTTGCGTTACCTGGGTCCAACTGATCCAACACGAAGACTCGGGGAAAATGGATGTTAGCCTGCTTGGGTTGAGAAACTCTAGGCTTAGCCTTGAATACTTTCTTTTGGGCTATAGGCAAAGCTAGGATAATTTTGCCTGAAAGAGCAGCTTCGCAAGGCGAAACTATTATTTTAGCTCTGCCTTTGAAGGCGAGCTTAGCTCTGTTGCACAGAGTTCTACCTGTGAGCGAGGCTGAAATAGCCTCGCTGTTAGCACTCAGTGGTGCTTCATTTTTAACTTCGCGGCTAAGGTCTTTAACACTTAATGCTTTGATTTTGTCACCAGCGGCGAGCCTAGCACTGCCCAATAGTGCTGATGATGTAAGCGGGGCTGCAGTAGCCTTGCTATTAGCACAAAATGCTTTAGCCCTAGTCTCGCGTGACAGGCGTGGCTTAGCTCTGTGAAGAGCTGAAATAGTCTTACAGTCAGAGACTATTTTAGCTTCGTAAAAAGCTAAATCAAGAGATTTATCTCTAGTCTCGCATGGGACTACAGCTTTTGCAATCCACATAGCCTTAGCAGAGGTTATTTTTGGTTCACAAGGAACCTTCATAGCTTCGCGCACAGTGTTAATATGCTGGCGCGTGGCTATGTTAGTCTCTGTTGAGACTGTGCTAGACTCACATAGAGTCTATTTAGCCTCGCCTGAGGCTGTAATAGGCTTGCAGAGAGCCTTATTTGTCTCAACAGAGACTTGCTTCCAAGAGTTAGCTAAAGGGGCTCTGGCTACGCTGACTTCCTTGCGCAAATGTAGGGGGCTTGTGCTGCCCCCAGAGAGAAGTTGTTCAAACCTCTCTTGGTCAAAGTGAATGACCAGCGTCTCAGCAATAGACGCAAAGGTCTAATCGTCTCATTGCGACACTTGATTCTCAACAGTGGAGAATGCAGTCCCCAGTAGAGTCACCATCTTGTTTTCCATTGAAAATTACTATTTGGGGAAAACTAACAAAAAAGGATCAAGGAGCGAAATTTCAAGTACTACTTTAAGAAAGAAAAAGAAAATTACAAGTAAATCTCCTCTGAGATTTGTGGGGAAGTATGCCAGTGGGAGACTGATTAGCGGGCGATCACTTTGTCCCGTTGGCAATGCGAGCGATCGATCTTTGAATGCTACTGCTTGGGAATTCCTTCTCGCCTGGTTCTGGAGATTCCTTGAGAGGGAGGAAGATCTTAGGGTATTAACACCCTGAATTGATCCTTGTAGGATTAAAGAAGTGATTCTCTGAATTCCTAGAAGTGGGAGAGTAAATCTCTTATTGTCTTATGCTTTGAAGCCACCAAAGAAGCTTATGCTCTTCAAAAAGCCTCTTGGACTTGAATTTCTTCAAGCTCGTGAGCCTATTGGACTTGAATCATTTCAAGACCCTGAGCCTAGCCTACTAGTGGGCTATTTATAGGCTCAATTGGGAGTAATGATTCCTTGATTGTCTCCTCTTAATGAGGGGTCATGGGTGTAACTACCCATTAACTCTCCTTAATTGGCTCCTCTTAATGAGGGATCATGGGTGTAACTACCCATTAATTCCCCTCAATTGGCTCCTCTTATTGAGGGATCATGGGTGTAACTACCCATTAACTCCCCTCACTAACTTAGTGGGGCGATTACTTTCCTCATGCGGAGCTAACCTCTTCCGGAGAAGCTATCAAGAAAGCTTCTGGTGAAGCTATAATTAGTTTCAGGAGAAACTGTAAGTTAGCTCTCTGTGGATCTATGAAAAGCTTCATGTGAAGCTATCAAGAAAACTTCCGGCGAGCTAGAATTAGCTTCCGGCGAAGTTGTAATTTAACTCTTTGTGGAGCTATGAAGAGTTTCATGAGAAGTTATCAAGAGAGCCTCCGGCAAAGCTAGAATTAGCTTCAGGCGAAGCTGTAAGTTAGCTCTCTGTGGAGCTATGAAGAGCTTCATGAGAAGCTATCAAGAAAGCTTCTGGCAAAGTTAGAATTAGCTTTCGGTGAAGCTAGATTAGCTTCAAACGAAGCTGTAAGTTAGCTCTCTGTGGAGCTATGAAGAGCTTCATGCAAAGCTATCAAAAAAGATTCTGACGAAGCTAGAATTAGCTTCCGGCAAAGCTAGAATTAGCTTCAGGTGAAGCAGTAAGTTAGCTCTCTATGGAGCTATGAAGAGCTTCATGAGAAACTATCAAGAAAGCTTCCAGTAAAGCTTGAATTAGCTTCCAGCGAAACTAGATTAGTTTCAGATGAAGCTGTAAGTTAGCTCTCTGTGGAGCTATGAAGAGCTTCATGCGAAGCTATCAAGAAAGCTTCCGACGAAGCTAGAATTAGCTTCTGGCGAAACTGTAAGTTAGCTCTCTGTGGAGGGCTTCAAGGCGAATCTAGAAAAACTTAGCCTCTCAGGCGAGGCTATCCCCTTGAGCTCATGTGATGCTGAGTGTTAACTAACTCAGCATCTTAGGCTTGCTTAGGTCTCTTCAAAGCCAACCTTGGCTTACTGTCTGTTTCACTGAATCAGTAGAGTTCAAGTTGCTGATTTGTCCCTCGGGGATGGGTAGAAACTGATCGTCAGCTTATCTGCGACTTGTCTTTGTAAATGTCGACAAGTTTGACATAGTTCAGACCGGTTGGAAAGCTATCTGAGAGTTTGTCTTTTTGAATGTCAATTGTAATAACATTTGTAGTATAGTTTTTTTTATTATTTTTGCTCGGGACGAGCAAAAAGATAAGTGTAGGGGTGTGATTAGTCTACAATTCTGCATTATTTATCGCATTTTCCTATTGATTTATGAATAAAATATCATTTCTATCTGTGTTTTTGGTATATTATGCAGATAATGAAGAGTCTAGGGCAAAGGAGTAATAAGAACTTAATTAAACCCATTTTTGGGTAATTAAATCCAGATTTCTTGGAGGTTAAGCTAGAGAGTTTCTAGAAGATACATTGAATCTAGACGTTGGCGGGTGTCTGACAAGAATCTGGACAAAAATAACTGAATCTGAGCATATCAGGCAGGTCCTCGAAGAGAGACGAATCTGCACACCAAAACCAGGGACCTAAGTCCCTGGTTTCACCGCGGAGACACGGCAATTGCCGCGTTTTTGCGGCAATATGGTGAGCCGCCTTCCAGATTCTTCTTTTGCCTATAAATACTACAGGTTTGGCCAGAAACGAAGCAGATTGGGAAATAGGCTTAGTTTTCTCTCTTTTAGTGTAGGTTAGTGTAGGTGTCCTTCTTTTCTTTTTTTCTTTGTATTTTTATTTTGTTTTTAAATCATGTATTAGGACTCAGAGATTTAGAGAGAGAAATAGAGAGATTGATGTAATAGATGGTGATAATCATTATACAGATGTCTCCTTTCTTTTCCATTGTAATCTTCTTCATCTTCTATATGATACTTAATTAATTTTTTTTCTCATAGCAATCTAACCACTTACTTGATAATTCACATGAATCTAATAGCCTCTACAAGGCTTTCTCTTGTAAGAGCCATTGATGGCTCATGATGATGGATTCTAACATTCTAACATCTCTAACATCTAAACCACTAACTTGCTAACTTGTAGTGTCTTCTTTATTTCATGCTTACCTCTAACAAGTTTTTGATGATTTAATAGTAGCTTGCAACTTGTTGTGTTGTATGGATGTGCTGTTTGAATATAGAAAAGTAATTTTATGAGTCATGCTTATATCGTCTCTTGAAGCCAAGGACTAGTGATGGCTAAGGATCCCTGTGAGGCAACTATCACTAAGAGATTAGCATGACTAGTGGAGAAATTAGTAGTTAGCAGTCATGAGTTTTTTTTTTCTTATTTTAAAAATCAATGTTAAAACCCTTTTATCATTTTCTCATTGTTGTTCTCACTAACTTAATAGTTCATCTTCGTTTCACCATCTTTTTGTTTTCAAAACTATTTCTCTTTTATTTTCATATCGTCGTTTTATCGCCTTCTTCACCTTGTTGGCCCAAAGGCCCATCACTCTAGTTTTGATGATGAACAACTCATGTAGTTACAGTACTAATGATCTTGTGTTTAATTAGTCTCAGATTTATGATCAAGATTTTAGTTGGTGTTTAGCTTCAACAAAGGATTTAAATTTAAGTTTTGGAGCTAGCACAGTTTGATTCAAGAGCTTGTGCATCAAGACCACATCAAGTACTCAAGAGGAGTCTAGCTCTTTGGATCAAGTTTGGACCAAGTCAAGAGGAGAAGAAGACTTCAAGTGAAGACCTTCAAGATCAAGACTTGTGTCTAGGTTTGTTTTTATTAAGATTTTGTTTTAGTTAAAATGTAAAGGATAGAATAGTTGGTGGATTGCTCAAGTATACCATATACACACACACTCCTGATTTAGATGTGTTTTTATAAAAGAATTTTCATTTTGGAAAAGTTCATTTTGACAAAATACCGGTTTGTTTTTGGAGTTTATTATATACATGTATTTTTAACTAAAACCGTTTTAGTGCTTATTGTCAAAAACATAGATATTTCATCATTTATGTGTAGTGGATCATATCCATACACACCATGCTTTACAAGTGTTTAAAATATCTTGTTTTTGTATTTGGAGAAGTTTTGGAAAAACAAATTTGGAAAAATACGGTTTTTGTTTTTAGCCAAGATTTCTAAGTTACAAAAATAGTTCAAAATGTTTGTAACATGTCTTGATTTTACTCAAACATGTTTGTTTATCAAAGTATAATACTGAACCTATTTTTGTAGATTTTTTGTGAATTTATGGGATTTATTCAAGATAAAAAGTTAAGTTTTAAATCCCTAAAAAGACTTGTCCTGGCTTCTGCCGGTCGACCGGACCGGTCAACCGAGCTAGGAATCGGTCGACCGACGTGCACAGACATACACACCAGTCTAGCTGAGGGTCGATCGACCGTGACGGTCGACCGTCCAGAGAGCTCTGCTCTCTGGAAAGGCCCTAGTCGACCGGACGGTCGACCGGACAGAGAGCCTGCTCTCTGTATCCAGGCCACGGTCGACCGGGCCGGTCGACCGAGGCTCCAACGGTCAGATTTCTGACCATTGGCAGTCGATTGGGCCGGTCGACCGACAGCCGTCAGGGCTGCTGATTTGGCCCCAACGGCTAGTTTTTTAGAAGCCTATTTAAAGGGGCTTCTTGGGCTGTTTAAGATAAGATTTTTGGAGAGTTTTAAAGATAATTTTCCTACTCTATTAAGAGGTTTTCTCCACTTATTTGAGATCAAATATTTTCAATTAAAAGGGAAGTTTATCAAGAGTGTTTTCAAAGTGATTTCTTGTGTTTTCCTCCACACATTCCATCCTAGTTTTCTCACACAAATACTTGAGCTATCCATTGCTATATCTACCTATAGGGACCTTTGTTGTGAGAGGATTTTAGGTAATCAAAGTGTTGTGATCACCAAAGTTCTACTTTGTACTTTGAGGAGGCGAACGTGTGTGTTCGCATTTTTTTGGGTTCTAGTGGGAACTCGGTGTTTGAGGTGCGGCCTCGGCGAGCTAGTGGGCTTACGGTGTGTTCTTGCGGGAACAAGAGAGGGACTAGAGAGTCCAAAGAGCTTGTAGGTGTTACGGCACCAAGTGATCCGATGGGATCGATTTAGTGGAAATCCTTCATAGTGTTGAAGGCGAGGACGTAGAGCAAGTGTGCTCGAACCTCGAAACAAATCTCCCATGTTTGCGATTGCTCTCTCTATCTCTTACTTGTCTTTATATCTTGCATGCTAATATTGTCTTTATCTTTATATGCTTGATATATTGTGTGCTTAATTGTTATATGCTTGGGGATTGTTTGCTAACACTTGAATTCAGCCAAGAGAGCCAACGCGGCACCTCAACTCTTATTTAGAGGAATCTTGACGAGTGAGTCCAGAGCCCTTCACGGGGAATCCGGCTACACTCTTGTGTTATACGTGGTGTTTAGTTCAAGTAGTTTTTGTTTGCATTAAATAAGTTTTAATTTCGCATTAATTGACCATTAGATTAACTAGTCATCTATTCACCCCCCTCTAGGTGATTACAAGTAATATCAGAGCCAAGTGCTCTTGATTTGGCGCTTACAACCTAGAGTTAAAGATCCTCATTTATAGTTAATCACAATACTTGTTCACATGCCATGGATTCATGTCACCTCCCACCTTGACATCCATAACATCCAAACTTGGAAGGTTAAGATGTCTATGTACCTCAAAGGCCTAGGCATTCATATTTATCTGCTACTATTAAAAATTCATATGTTAATAATAGCAAATATATTGAGGCTAACTCAAAAGCCATTCATGCTTTGAAGAGTACCCTAAACAATGATTATTTATGTAGGGTTGCTAATATTGACTCGGCTTTTGTAGTTTGGAACACCATCATTTTCCTTGGCGAAAATGAACAATATTATGCGGGGAGCGACTCGGATGTTGGAAGTGACGCTTCTAACGTGTGCTACATGGTCCAAAGGGATAACCCCTTGAGGTAAATACGATCCGAGGTAGAAGAAGATGTTGACATGCCTTATGATGAGCTTACTTCATTTTGTCAACAACTACTTGAAAAATATGACATGCTTAAAAAGGATAATAAGAAAATGAAAAATAAATTGATTGCATGTTAAAAGAAAAGGATTCTTTTCAAACTAGATTTGAAAATGTTTTAAAAGAAAATGAGTCTTTTAAAAATAAAATTGCAAGCTTTGAAAAAGATAATGAAAGTTTGAAAAATGAAAATGTTTCTTTGCTTTCTAAATTGAATGATCTTTGTGAAGGAACATTTCTTTGAAAAATAAAATTGTTTTGGTGAAAAACCAAAAAGAAGTTGCTTTGAATGAAAACAACTCTTTAAAAAGAAAAATTGTTGAAAAGAAAAAGTTAATGTTTCTAAAAAGAATAAGAAAAATGATTCTCATTCTCATCATGCTTTACACGCTATCATTGATAAAAATGAAGTTAAATTTTTGAAAAGTAGAATTGATAGTTTAAGCTCAACTTTAAACAATTGTGCATTTAACCATAAAAGATTGGAATCCTTATTTCAAAAGAAGCAAGTTCCCCATGTTCATGCACAACACCCACAACATGCATATGCACACTTTGCACGTCATGATCACACTCATACACTTATGCATCCTAGAGTGTACAAGTGTACACATTGTGGCCGCAAGGGCCATTTAGCAAAATTTATTATGATAAGATAAATGCTTTAAATTTTGCTGATAAGAATGTTTGGATTCCTTACAATGCTAACCCTCAAGGACCCAAAAGAAAATGGGTACCAAAATTCCCACCTTGTGCTTTTGATGTAGGTGCGGGCTCTCACAAAACGTGAGAGGGATGGTGCCTTGGTAGTGGATGCACATGGACTTGATGGACACACATTTGATGCACCGCTATTAAGGAGCTTTGGTGGGACAACCACTATGTTTTGGAGATTTGGAGTATAGTTCATGTGTTGGTAACTATCTCTAAAACTCCTAATTTATTTATATGCTTTTACATATATGATATTCATTTTGTACTCCATGATGTATATAACTTGTTTAAATGTAGTCTTTATAAAAACTTAGAAATATACTTGTACAAGTAGTGAGCAACATTTGATTCATATACCTTTGCACTTCATTGTTCATTTGTACTCACTATATGCACATGTATAGCCTAGTTTTGATGATTTCCTCATTTACACTTGTTTTGCCTATTTCATGTTTTACTTCATGTATATGTATTTTGTATTCAAATCTAATAAATATACATGTATACCCCTTGAGTCATTTGCCTTCATGCAATTTATCTTATGGACTCCTTTTATATTTGGGATATGTATGCATATTATTAGTTTTGGATAAAAACATACATATATCAAAAAGTTTGTTTTAAGATGAAAAATGAAATTTTTTATGATTTTTCATCTTTGTATGAAAAATGAATTTTCATGATTTTCATATTTGTTTGATTAAATGATATTTATTTTGAGTTTCATTGATTATATTCATGGAAAATGCTAATTACATGATTTTTGTGCACTCACACTTTATTTGTTTCATGACTTTGTTTCATGATTAGTTTTGAGCCTTATATATTTCGAGTGTCAATTCTTGTGTTTTAGCATGTTTCATGGATGAATGATTTGGTTTCATGTTTTGAAGGATCTTTAACTAGTTTTTTTAAAAATTACTTTTAACTAGTTATTTATTCTTCTTTGGTAGTGTTTTCACTACAAAAAAATATGTTCAATCTTCTATTTTTGAAAACCCCTACCAACTCCGTTATGGGCGGACGGATGGGCGAGTATGCCTTGCAAGCCTTATTGAAAATCTTTTATCTTGTGCATAAAAAGGTGTGAATTTTATGAGTTACGCACTAATTTCACTTCATAATCTCCATGGTACCATAATTTCATTTGGTATCACAATTGATATATTTTGTATACTCATAATATTGTTTATATATATATATATATATATATATAATATATATATATATATATATATATATATATGCATCACATTTCAAATAATATCAATTTCTATTGGTATTTTCATTTTCATACATATATATGATTTATTTGTGCTTGATTTTCAAGATATTTACATGTTTAAAGCACAAAGTATGTTTATGCTAAGCTTAATTCAAATCTTGATTTTCAATTAATTTCTCAATTGATATTTTTTTTAAGCTTATGCATTATCTTTAATTGGTATTTTTTTCAATTGTTTTTTTAATTGATATCAAAATGTACAATATATTTCAATTGGTATCTATTGATCTATTTATTTCAATTGGTATCCATGAAAATTTAAATTGGTATCAAAATATAAAATACTTTCCTTCATTGGTATCAAAATTTCATTGTTATTTCAATTGGTAAAATGTTTCAATTACAATTAAAATTCACAATTTGTAATGTTTATTTACAATTGGTATCTTAAAATTTGATTTACTGAGATATTTCAAAATTTGTTTTATTGAGAAAATTCAAAATTTTGTTTTAATAAGAAATATTAAAAATGTTTTGATGTGTATTTCCTATATGCAAGGGGAGCTTAATATCTCTTCTATATATAGATTCATGTTGAGTGTATCTTATCTTGAGGAGCTTGACAACTCTTCTATGTGATACACGTGTGTAGGGAGAGCTTCACATCTCCTCTTATGCATTACATATTAGGCGTTATGTGAATTAGGGCTTGTCATCCCTTCTTCATGTAATGCATGTATGTAGGGAGTTAACTTAGCGTCTTCCTCTTCATGAATGTATATCACATATATCTCTTTATTAGTTGATTTGATTTCACCCCTTTATTGATTTTTGTTTCGAACAAAAAGGGGGAGAACATTATTTTGTGTTTACTTTAACCCTTTGTTGATGATTAACAAAAAGGGGGAGAAGTATTTTAGTATATATATGCATGTTTTCCTTGCTTTATACATAAAGAGGGGAGAAAATTTTTGTTTATGCATATTTGTTTTGTTTTGCAAAAGGGAGAGAAGAATTTGATGAGTTTTATGCTTGATTGGCATGTTTATCTCCGTATTTTTGCATACATGTTTGTTTAGTTTTATATACTTTATTGCCATATATATTTGTTTATTGTGATGCATGAGTTAAGGGGGAGCTTCTTTGAAGCTTTACTTTAATTCATGCATATATAGCTCCATGAGTTTTGTCATCATCAAAAAAGGGGGAGATTGTTGGCCCAAAGGCCCATCACTCTAGTTTTGATGATGATCAACTCATGTAGTTATAGTACTAATGATCTTGTGTTTAATTAGTCTCAGATTTATGATCAAGATCTTAGTTGGTGTTTAGCTTCAACAAAGGATTTAAAGTCAAGTTTTGGAGCTAGCACGGTTTGATTCAAGAGCTTGTGCATCAAGACCACATCAAGTACTCAAGAGGATTCTAGCTCTTTCGATCAAGTTTGGACCAAGTCAAGAGGAGAAGAAGATTTCAAGTGAAGACCTTCAAGATCAAGGCTTGTGTCTAGACTAGTTTTTATTAATATTTTGTTTTAGTTAAAATGTAAAGGATAGAATAGTTAGTGGATTGCTCAAGTATACCATATACACACACACTCTTGATTTAGATGTGTTCATAAAAAAGAATTTTCATTTTGGAAAAGACTTTTCATTTTGACAAAATACCGGTTTGGTTTTTGGAATTTATTATATACATGTGTTTTTAACCAAAACCGTTTTAGTGCTTATTATCAAAAACATAGATATTTTATCATTTATGTGTAGTAGATCATATCCATACACACCATGCTTTACAAGTGTTTAAAATATCTTGTTTTTGTATTTGGAGAAGTTTTGGAAAAACAAATTTGAAAAAATACGATTTTGTTTTTAGCCAAAATTTCTAAGTTACAAAAATAGTTCAAATGTTTGTAACATGTCTTGATTTTACTCAAACATGTTTGTTCATCAAAGTATAATACTGAACCTATTTTTATAGATTTTTCGTGAATTTATGGGATTTTATTTAAGATAAAAAGCCAAGTTTTAAATCCCTAAAAAGACCTGTCCTGGCTTCTGCCGGTCGACTGGACCGGTCGACCAAGGTAGGAGTCGGTCGACCGACGTGCACCGACGTGCACGCCAGTCTGGCTGGAGGGCCGGTCGATCGCGACGGTCGACCGCGACGGTCGACCGTCCAGAGAGCTCTGCTCTCTGGAAAGGCCCCGGTCGACCGGACGGTCGACCGGACAGAGGTCTGCTCTCTGTATCCAGGCCACGGTCGACCGGGCCGGTCGACCGAGGCTCCAACGGTCAGATTTCTAACTGTTGGCGGTCGACCGGGCCGGTCGACCGACAGCCATCAGGGCTGCTGATTTGGCCCCAACGGCTAGTTTTTAAGAAGCCTATTTAAAGGAGCTTCCTTGGGCTGTTTTAGATAAGATTTTTGGAGAGTTTTAAAGATAGTTTTTCCTACTCTATTAAGAGGTTTTCTCTACTTATTTGAGAGCAAATATTTCCAATTAAAAGGGAAGTTTATCAAGAGTGTTTTCAAAGTGATTTCTTGTGTTTTCCTCCACACATTCCATCCTAGTTTTCTCACACAAATACTTGAGCTATCCATTACTATATCTACCTATAGGGATCTTTGTTGTGAGAGGATTTTAGGTGATCAAAGTGTTGTGATTACCAAAGTTCTACTTTGTACTTTGAGGAGGCGAACGTGTGTGTTCGCATTGTTTGGGTTCTAGTGGGAACTCGATGTTTGAGGTGCGGCCTCGGCGAGCTAGTGGGCTTGCGGTGTGTTCTTGCGGGAACTAGAGAGGGACTAGAGAGTCCAAAGAGCTTGTAGGTGTTGCGGCGCCAAGTGATCCGGTGGGATCGATTTTAGTGGAAATCCTTCATAGTGTTAAAGGAGGGGATGTAGAGCAAGTGTGCTCGAACCTCGAAAACAATCTCCCGTGTTTTCGATTGCTCTCTCTCTCTCTAACTTTTACTTGTCTTTATATCTTGCATGCTAATATTGTATTTATTTTTATATGCTTGATATATTGTGTGCTTAATTGTTATATGCTTGGGGAT
>JAVJIF010026914.1:0-73695 GCA_038442645.1 Agave tequilana | reverse complement strand
CGGCGGCGGCGGCGGCGGCAGCGAACAGTGCGCGCGCGCGCGCGCGGGTGAGGAGGAGGAAGGTGGAGGTTAGGGTTGTTGTTGTGGTTGTTGTTGTTTATGAAGGTGGTGATGGTGGTGGTGGTGGTTGTGGTGGTGGTGGTGGTGTTTGGTGGTGGTGGGGAGATAGATGAGGTGGAGGAGGTGGTGATGGAGTAGTTAGAGGGGAGGATTGGTGGTGGTGAGGGAGAATTTGGAAGAAATTGAAGGTGGGAGATGATGGGTCTTTGTTGAAATTGGAGGTGGAGGTGGTGATTTGGGGTGTTGGGAAGTTGGAGAAGGGTTGTGGGGTGTTGGGGGTGCGGTGGCGGCGGCTCGGGCGGCGCCGGAGGCGGCGGTGGTGAGGGTGGTGCGGCGGCCGAGAGAGAGTGCGTGAGTTGGAGGTTGAAGATGATGAAGTGGTGTTGGTTTATTTGGATATTTGGTGTTTTTAATGAAAGGATGAATTGGTGTTGATTTAATAGAGGAAGATATGGTGAAGTAATAAATGGAATGGTGGTGGTTGATCCCTGTTGAAGCCATGCCCTGCTCCTCCCCCTTGCTGCGTTCGGTGGTGATGAGATGGGGGTGGGTGAAGGAGAAGAAAAAGGAGAAGAAAAGGAAAAAGTCAAAATAGAAAAAAAAAAAGGAAATTAATAAAATAAATAAAATAAAATAAAATAAAATAGTTTAAAATTTTTCATTATTAAGTAATTTATGTATTATAATTTCTGAAAGTATAAGTTGTGGGGTAGGGAAGAAAAAGCACTGAAAGTTAATACCGGTAATAAATATTATTATTTTAATAAGGCGAAAATTTGACTGTTTCAGAATCCTTCCGAAAAATTCTCAAAAATAGAAAATATTATTCTAAGATGTTTGGTGAAATCGGATTCGAAAATATAGTGTAGTTTTCAAAATAAAATCCTGGAATCTTCCGGCGATACCGGCCGACACCAGGATCGGTCAAATTTTGATAAATTTTGAAAAATCCAAAAAATGTTTTTAGTTAGAAAATGATATTCTAAGATGTACTGTGAAATCCGTTTTTGAAAATTCAATCCCATTTAGAAATTAAAAATTCGGGAATCAGTCAGCGATGCCGATCGACACCGGTTTTGGAGATTTTGTAGAAAAAATTCAGAAAATTCCAGAAAATCATAAAAATCTAAAATATTAGAAACAGCCTCTGAAACTGAAAACGGTCCAATCGGACTACCAGAAAGTTAAATCGGGCTATTGGCTGGTATCGGTTCCCCGGTCCGGGTCAGGGCTTACTCTAGGTCTGAAAATCCAGATCTGATACTCAATAAACTAAGCAATCACAACTCATGAACACATACAAGAAGAAAATTGAGCAATATGGTCAAAAAAATTTGGGACACGTATCTGGGTACGTATCCCGGGTACAGGGTGCTACATATATATTTGTCATATACGTACTAAACTCCACCAATAAAATATCTCTCGAAAGCTGTTAGGATAATTAGCCCGAAAGTCCACGATATAAATTAGGCAAAAGCATAAAGCTTGACCGAAATTTGTCCGTGAACCGTGCTAATCATCCTCTTAGTCGTAGAGTGTCAGTAGTTTAAGTGCACCATGACTAACGATAAATTTCACGTGTGGGTTTTTTCAAAAATCAAAGGATGGCCATCCGCTTTAAAATAAAATTGTGATATGGGATATAAAAGTTTTTCAAAATAAATATTTTTTCAAAATTTTTAGTCGGGTATGTCTTGAGTGGGAGATTGTAAGATATTTCCTGATTCGATTCATACCCTATTTCCTGTCCCATATCATAACACACGTGCAATTTATGTTAGTCAATATATTAGGTGTGTCTAATAGGTGCACTAAGTTATAAAGGTCGGTGGGACCTAGTACTACTCTCTAATTAGGGTTAGGGGCATTATGGGAAGGCCACTAATCAAAGGATTATATATGGAGAGGAAGTCCCTCTCTGCAGGCACGCATTATTCTCCACCCATAGGAGGCTAGGTTTAGCAGAGAGAAGGCTCTCCATCTCGTTCCTTACAGCGAAGATCCAGATCCGGATACAGTTGATCAATTCCCCAAGAGGTATGTCTTCTAAAGGTTCTCTATAGTTCATCATCCTTCAAAATGTATGTTATTTAAAGCCCCATCTCAAGATCTATATACATGATATTGGTATCTATGCATAGAGGCAATTGATCCTGTTTTATTCATGTTAAATTCTAACAATGACATATTACTATAAACTCGGATCCATTGCTTAAACTGGTTTCATATGCCATGAGAACATAAACACGCACACACCGCATGTATATGCTTGGTGTTTTAGAAATCAGAGTCACAGAAACTGAATGTTTTTAGGATTTAGAATCTGAAATAGATCGATCTCAATCGTAAGCTTACGTACATACTGTTGGATATTTTATTAAAATATAAAAAAAAAAATTAAAATTCTTAATTAAAATACTTGACTTGGTCTCCAACCACTTCCTCCACTAATGGGTTTTTGCCATACAAAGTGGGGTAAGTTACCATGTTAGTGGGGTTAGTTAGGGGCTAAAGTTTCACTATATAAATACATCAACATCATGAAAGTAAAAGGGGATTTAAAAATGAAAAAGAATTCTCTCTCTCTCTCTCTCTCTCATATCAAATTTCACATTTCTCCTTTAATCTGGGCATTGCTTACTGTTCGAGGTCACCTCCCCTTCGTGGTCGTGCACGCAAGGGACACCGGCAGAGAGGGTTAGTATCGCTAAGGGGCACATCTGTCTTGGCTGACCGCACGAGGTCAGCGATATGCCTTTTAGCGCAGTGATCACACGCCTTCCCTGAGACCGGTAACATTGTTCATATATTTATTTTATTTTAATTGTTATTTTTATTTTGGATGGAAAAAACCCGACACATACATACTTATACATATATACGTGCATACATTTGGGGAATTGGGATTGTTCATCGCATAATTTGAGCTGTCTCCTCGCTTTCATCCCTCATCTGTAGGCATATCTACGAATAAATAACCAATCATAATTCAAGAACAAGATTTACAGAAATCTTCAAACATCAGCATGTTATTCTTCTGAGATGACACAAGCCAGTGACGTTTAAGGCACTGATGATGATGGTGATGATAGTATCACATACAAGAATCCAATTCCCCTAATGATATGTGCAGTTTGTGGTGGGAAAGCAGAGGACCACATCTGTGTTTTAATTATATGCTCTCTCTCTCTCTCCCCTCTCTCGTGTGAAAAATGTGCTGACAGAGACACATCACATTTGATTCTGTTCTTTCTTTCTCACTAGCATCGTAGGATATAAACAGAGCAGCAGGAGCAGCAGAATGTAAGCTCAGAAAGCCTGGAAGAGAAGTTAGTTTGTCAACAACTAACTAACATTCAGGAAATGGCGAGACTCGACGAATTCTCGTTCCTGGTGCTGCTGCTGCTGCTGCTGCAAACAATAGTAATTCTTGCAGTGGCGGGGTTTAATAATACCCTCCACCCGCAGTGTCCAGATTCTTGCGGCGGTGTCAGCATTCCCTACCCTTTGACATCGGCAAAGGTTGCTACAGAGACGAGTACCTTGAGATCGTGTGCAAACCCAACGGGAAGGGGACAAAAATGATGCCCATCTCCGGTAACCTTGTTGTCACTGAATTGTCGTTGCCGCAGAGCAAAGCTACCATGCTTATGCCTCTGACATACGACTGTCATAACAAGTCTGGTCTGGCTGAAAATGATATATTGCTAGTGTCAAACTCGACTTATCCATGATTCATTTCCCATTTAGATTTTTGAATTTACTTTCCTATATGAATCATAATATTCCCTTTATTTTCCTCCAAAACTTTTATTATCTTTTGTTTCTCATATCTGCAGGAATTGACATCGGTATCATTTCTTTGCTTGTACTAAGTTTTTCGGCATACATAATGAGGAAAAGAAGGAAACTTGCTAAAGAAAGGAGAGATTCTTTCAGCAAAATGACGGTTGGTTGTTGTATAAAGAACTAGAGTGCAAAAGGAGGAAGAGCTGTGCAAAAGAAGAGCTTGAAAAAGCACCAAATAACTTTAACAGCAACCTAATCCTCGGACGAGGATGCCAAGGCATTGTTTATTGAGGGACTTGGAAGACAATCAGATTGTTGCTATAAAGAAGTCTCGTATGGTTGATGAGAACCAAAAGAAGAATTTGTGAAAGAGATTATTGTTCTTTCTCAAACAACCATAACAATGTTGGTAAACTCTTGAGTTGTTGCCTAGATGTTGAAGTCCCTATGCTAGTTTATGAGTTTATTGGCAATAGGACGCTTCATGAATATATTCATGACAAGAGTAGTAGGTACTTAATTCTCTTGAATACTCGCCTAGGGATTGCAGCAGAATCTGCAACTGCACTTACCTATCTATACTCTGCAACTTCCCCTCCCATCCTTTAACGAAATGTGAAGTCACCAACATACTCTTAGATGAAAATTATGTAGTGGAAGCAAATGTCTGATCTCGGAGCTTCATCTCTGGCTGCAGCAGACAAAAGTCAATTGGTGACCATTGTGCAACAAATACAGTAGATGTATATGCTTCATTGCAGCTCAATGATTCGCCTAGCAAGCTCTCCAGTTCTTCAGGATGATTAGGCTGCCCCTGTAAGCACGGCTGCATAAACTTCATCAACCTTTGAAGCTCCTCCGCCACTTCTTTCATGGTCGGCCTTTCTTCTCCCTTGATGCTCAAACATTTTTCGCAAGCTTTGCTATTTCCAGAAGGAACTCCGTTGTCCTTCATGTTGGAGGAGAGAGTACAGTAGAGGAAGTGAAGTCATGCCAGGTGCTGTTGAAGACTGCCAAGGAGTCTACGACGAAAGGCGACGGAACAGCAGGCAGGAAAAGAAGCAGCAGCAGAAAATTCAGGAGGTCGGTCGACCGGACCGGTCGACCGACGTGCACGAAGTGCACAGGTTTGCTCCCAGGTTGCATCGGTCGACCGGACCGGTTGACTGGTTGCTTCGGTCGACCGGACCGGTCGACCGAAAAGGGTCTCTGTAAGCAACCCAACTCTCTGTTTGTTTCGGTCGACCGGCTCGGTCGACCGGAAGAGGGAGTCGGTCGACCGGTCCGGTCGACCGACAGTCGGGTTTTGGGCGAAATCTGTTGTTTCGGGAAATTATGTATTTAAGCCCTGATTGTAATTTTCTAGGGTTTGGTGCTTAGAAAAGGTATAGCTGCAGACTCTCTTGTGTTGATAGAGATCTAGAGCTATTGTAATCCATCTTCCATAAAGAAAACTCTCTCCGTGAATTGCCCCGAGGACGTAGGCAGGTTGGCCGAACCTCGTTAGATCTGGTTTTTGTGATTGGTTGTTCTTCTAGTGTTTTTCATTGTTCTTGGTGATTGAGATCAGGTTGGATCCTCTAAGGGTTGTTGTCTCCGAGCACAACAAGTGGTATCAGAGCTCCAGGTTACGCTTGGGATATTCTGAAGATTCGAAGGGCTCCAGAACTGATCAGGTGGAGATCGTGTGTCGATCTCAGGTCAGAGGCATTGGTGTTCAAGGAGATCGTGTGTCGATCTCAGGTGGACGCAGGGAGGGCTCGTTGAATCAGGGTTGGAATAGATCTGGTGAGAAACTCAAGCTAGGGTTTCAAGGTAGAGGTAAAAATCACTTTTTTATCTCAGAAATAGATCTATTTTGCAAGTATTTGATCTTCCGCATAGTTAGAGGGTCAAGGAAAGGATCTCAATGGCAGAGGAATCTAAGTCTGTTAAACAATGAACAACTCCAGGATTGATGTTGTTAAGTTCAATGGAACTAACAATTTCGGGATGTGGAGGTGTGAGGTCATGGATGCATTGAATGCACAGAACCTCGAGGACACGATCCTTTTGGAGAAGAAGAAGGACACTACCACTGATGATGAGTGGGCAAAAATGAACAGGTCGGCATGTGGCCTGATTCGCTCATGTTTGTCACAAGATATTAAATATTCTGTTCAACATGAGAAGTCAGCAAAGGATATGTGGAATACCCTCGAGAAGAAGTACCTGACAAAGAGCGTGGAGTCAAGGCTGCAGCTTAAGAGCAAGCTGTATTTGTTCAGGATGCAGAGGGGAAGCACAGTAAATGAGCACCTAAACAGGTTTACAAAGCTTCTTACGGATTTGCTAAATGTGGATGCCATTATAAGTGAGGAAGACAAGTCAGTCGTTCTCCTGAACTCTCTTCCACCGGAGGAGTATGAGATATTTACAATGACATTCCTAAATGGAAGGCAAACCTTAGACTATGATGAGATATCGTCAGCACTGATGAGTTATGAGAAAAGGAAGAATGAGAAACATTCTGGGAGATCTAGTTCATCAGCAGAGGCTTTGGAGGTAAGAAGCAGGAGCTCATCAAGGAAAGGCAAGGAGGTGAGAGGAAGATCGAAGTCAAGACCGGGCTTAAGGGATCTTAAGAAAGACCAGTGCATGTATTGCAAAGAGTTTGGGCACTGGAAAGTTGACTGTCCAAAGTACAAGGGGAAGAAGAAGGAATCAAAATCTGAGACAAATCTGGTAAGAGTGACAAAGGCTGCTAGCAGTAAATCACAGGCAGAGGATTCAGATTCAGATTCTTCGGTATTCTCGTTTTCAGTTACTACTCCTGTTGTAGGGTACTCGGGGAAAACGAGTGGATCCTGGACACAGGTGCTACATATCATGTATGCCCTAATCGAGATTGGTTTACTAGTCTTGAGAAGCTGGAGGGATGTTCGGTCGTCATGGGCGATGATCATCCATGCATCATGGAGGGTGTAGGCACAATTCCTATCAGGATGTTCGACGGGATGGTAAGGGAACTGAAGGAAGTGAGATATGTCCCTCAGCTGAAGAGGAACTTGATCTCAGTGGGTGCTTTGGAATCATTGGGGCTCGGTGTGTCTATTAAAGAGGGTGTTCTTAAAATGACGAAGGGCTCAATGGTGGTGTTGAAGGCCAACCGCAGGAACAATTTGTATTACTTGAAGGGTAGTACAGTGACAGGGCAGGTGGCAGCTTCGACCAGTCAGAAGGAAGATCAACCCGGCTATGGCACATGAGGCTGGGACATGCAGGGGAGAAATCTATGCAAGCTCTTGTGAGGAAAGGGCTACTGAAGGGTGCAGAGACCTGCAAACTGGATCTGTGTGAACATTGCATCATAGGCAAGAAGACGAAGGTGAAGTTTGGTACAGCTTCACACTGCACCGAAGGCATTCTTGATTATGTTCACACGGATGTATGGGGACCCACAAAGACTGCATCAATAGGGGGAACCCATTACTTTGTGTCGTTTATCGATGATTATTCTAGGCGGTGCTGGGTGTACACCATGCGACACAAGGATGAAGTCCTAGAATTGTTTGTGAAGTGGAAGGTTAATCAGGAAAGGAGTACAGGAAGAAAAGTCAAGGTCCTTCATTCTGACAACGGAGGAGAGTACAAGTCAGACCCTTTCCAGAAGCTATGTCTTGATGAGGGCATAGAGAGACACTTCACAGTGAGGGAAACTCCGCAACAGAATGGGGTGGCTGAAAGAATGAACCGGACTTTGCTAGAGAAAGTTCGGTGCATATTGTCGAATGCAGGATTACCAAAGAAGTTCTGGGCTGAAGCTTTGGGGTATGCATGCCATCTCGTCAACAGGTTGCCGTCATCTGCAATTGGGGGGAAGACCCCTCTTGAAGCTTGGTCAGGTAAAGCTGCAGAAGATTATGATGCGCTCCGGATATTTGGATGTCCAGCCTACTATCACATAAAAGAAGACAAATTGGATCCGAGAGCGAAGAAAGGGGTGTTTGTTGGCTTCAAGAAGGGAACCAAGGGGTTCAAGATCTGGGACCAACAGGACAACAAATTCATAATCAGCAGAAATGTCACTTTTGATGAGGCCTCGATGATGAAGCCTACAGTCTCTCAGCAGGTGGAGACTGGGAAGACCAAGGAGCAATTGCAGCAGGTGGAGAGTGATGCAGATCCACCATCTCTAGAAGACTCAGTATCAGTGAGAATCATTCCTGAGGTGACACAGGGAGGTAATCAAGTTGCAGAAGAAGATGCTGAGGTTGTTGAAGAAGATCAGGAACAGGTTATGGATACGGTTCCAGATCCCACTGCAGTTGGAAGACCAAGGAGGAATACTAGGAGACCTGGCTGGCTCACTACAGATATGGTAATTGCACATGCACTTCCAGTTGTTGAAGAAGCCATTCCATCTACGTTCAGGGAAGCTGAAATCAGTTCAGAAGCGGAGTTATGGAAAGGGGCCATGAATGAAGAGATGCAGTCTCTTTATAAGAACAACACATGGGAACTGACCAAGTTGCCCAAGGGGAAGAAAGCCATAGGGTGTAAGTGGGTATTTGCTAAGAAGCAGGGATCACTCCAAGAAGACAAAGTGCGCTACAAGGCAAGGCTGGTGGCTAAAGGCTACGCACAGAAAGAAGGGATCGACTATAACGAGGTGTTCTCCCAGTTGTAAAACACTCGTCTATTCGGATCCTATTGGCCTTGGTGGCACAGAACGAGTTGGACCTTGACCAACTTGATGTGAAGACCGCCTTTCTCCACGGCGATCTTGAGGAGGAGATCTACATGACTCAGCCCACAGGTTACAAAACTGCAGGGAAAGAGGAGTTGGTATGCAAGCTGAAGAAATCACTGTACGGTTTGAAGCAGTCTCCAAGACAATGGTACAAGCGATTTGACAGCTTCATCAGGAAGAAGAAGTACACAAGAAGCCATTATGATCCATGTGTGTACTACAACAAGTTACCATCTGGTGAGTATGTCTATCTACTACTTTATGTAGATGATATGCTAATTGCTTCTAGGTCAAGATCTGCAATTGATTCTCTGAAGAAGACTTTATCGTCTGAGTTCGAGATGAAGGACCTGGGGGAAGCAAGGAAAGTATTGGGTATGGAGATCACAAGGGACAGGGAAGCTGGCAGGATTAGCTTGACTCAGAAGGGCTATCTGGAGAAGGTACTGCAGAGATTTAATATCGGGAAAGATACAAAGACTGTAAGTACACCAATGGCGCCGCACTTCAAGTTGTCAGCGAAGATGTCTCCAAGGAGTGTTCAGGAGCGTGAGCATATGACTCATGTACCATATGCCAATGCAGTGGGAAGCTTGATGTATGCAATGGTGTGTACAAGGCCGGATCTATCACAGGCAGTTTCCATGGTTAGCAGATATATGCATGATCCAGGTCAGGGTCATTGGGAAGCAGTGAAGTGGATCCTGAGGTACATCAAGGGTACTGTTGATGTAGGCCTCGTGTTTGAGAAGGACAACACTGGGAAGCAAGAATGCATAGGGTACGTGGATTCGGACTATGCAGGTGATCTTGACAAACGCCGGTCGACGACGGGGTATGTATTCACATTCTCGCAGGCACCGGTGAGTTGGCGCTCCACACTTCAGTCCACAGTTGCGTTGTCGACTACAGAGGCGGAGTATATGGCCTTGACCGAGGCCATGAAGGAGGCGATTTGGCTTCAGGGTTTGCTAGATGACTTGGGAGTGGAACAGGAGATCTTAAAGATACACTGTGACAGTATGAGTGCCATTTATTTGGCAAGGAACCAAGTCTACCACGCAAGGACGAAGCACATTGATGTCAGGTATCACTTTGTTCGGGAGATTCTGGAGGAAGATGACATCGACTTGTTGAAGATTCATACTTCGGAGAATCCAGCCGATATGCTTACAAAGGTGGTGTCGGGAGTAAAGTTTGCACACTGCAAAGACTTGCTCCAGATCCTTCAGGTGAATTGAGCTTGCTGAAGCTCATGTGGATGAACTACGGATGGCTTGATCCCTTGGGCAAGGGGTACGTAGGCAACCAGATTGGTGCAGCCGCTTTCGAGTCGGTGTTCGGCTCAGATTTAACAATCTTCACCGAGGTGGAGAATTGTTGGAGGAGAGAGTACAGTAGAGGAAGTGAAGTCATGCCAGGTGCTGTTGAAGACTGCCAAGGAGTCTACGACGAAAGGCGACGGAACAACAGGCAGGAAAAGAAGCAGCAGCAGAAAATTCAGGAGGTCGGTCGACCGGACCGGTCGACCGACGTGCACGAAGTGCACAGGTTTGCTCCCAGGTTGCATCGGTCGACCGGACCGGTCGACTGGTTGCTTCGGTCGACCGGACCGGTCGACCGAAAAGGGTCTCTGTAAGCAACCCAACTCTCTGTTTGTTTCGGTCGACCGGCTCGGTCGACCGGAAGAGGGAGTCGGTCGACCGGTCCGGTCGACCGACAGTCGGGTTTTGGGCGAAATCTGTTGTTTCGGGAAATTATGTATTTAAGCCCTGATTGTAATTTTCTAGGGTTTGGTGCTTAGAAAAGGTATAGCTGCAGACTCTCTTGTGTTGATAGAGATCTAGAGCTATTGTAATCCATCTTCCATAAAGAAAACTCTCTCCGTGAATTGCCCCGAGGACGTAGGCAGGTTGGCCGAACCTCGTTAGATCTGGTTTTTGTGATTGGTTGTTCTTCTAGTGTTTTTCATTGTTCTTGGTGATTGAGATCAGGTTGGATCCTCTAAGGGTTGTTGTCTCCGAGCACAACACTTCACTCATAAGCTGATCATTGAAAAGCTCCGCTGCCTAGCCTTGTTTCATCAAAAAAATGAAGATTGATGCAAGCTTCTTTTGTTCCAACCCTTCCACATAATTTGCCTCCTTATTTGTAGTCAGCTCAAGAAGCACAACCCCGAAATTGTGAAGATCACTTTTCTCTGTGAATGCATATGTTTGCATGTATTCAGGGTCCAAATAACGCAAGTTCCTTGCACAACGGTCATCGATTGGTTTTGTCCAGGGAAGCCAGAATTGAAGCACCGAAATCAGACATTTTTGCAACATAATTCCCATCTAAGAGTATGTTACATGACTCACATCTCAATGAAATATTGGAGGGAAAGTTGCGGAATGTAGATAGGTAACTGCAGTTGTAAATTCTACACCGATCCTTAGGCGAGTACCCAAGGGAACCGAGTGCATGTTACTCTTGTCATGGATATAGCCATGAAGCGTCCCATTGGTGACATATTCAAAAACTAACATAGAGACTTTGACCTCCATGCAACATCCCAACATCTTAACTCATTGTTATGATTGATTTGAGAAGGATAAGAATCTTTTTCACAAATTCTTTCATTTGGCTCTCATCAATTGTCTTAGCCTTCTTTATAACAAATATTTGATTGCCTTCCAGAGTTCCTCGATAAACCGTTCCATCCATAACCTCCGCGCCCAAGGACAAAGTTCATGTCAAAGTTGTTTCTTGCATCTTCAGACTCTTCTCTTCTGTATGTCTTGAATTTGATTCGCTCCTTGTACCTGAGTTCTTCAAACAGCAACAAACCTCCATTGTCAGAAAAACCTCAACTTTTCTCCAGCAAGCTTTCTTCTCTCTCTCCCGATGCAAGACCATAAAGTTAAAACAAGGAATAAAATGATAAAGATGCCAATTCCTGCAGATATTGCAGAGCAAATTTAATAAATCAATTGGAAAATACATATATATTCACCTTCTTTCAACATGTAGAGTATTTCAAAGAATTTAAAGTATTTTAAAACAATCTGAAGATATTTGAAGTTTTTGAAGTATACATATGGCGTAAAAACTAGTCGTGTCATCTCTCTGTCATCATATCCATAAGCTCCCATGGAATTGAAGTGTAAAATCATGATAAAAAGGTCAATTCTTATTTACTATATATGTATTTGAGGTAAAGATGCGCGACGAACTTAGCCTAAAACCAATTTGACCAGAGCGGAAGACTTTGAGGTGGAACTGGGGGCGAGGTTGGATTAGGATCAGTACTTATTGTTTGGGTCCTGACTAGAATACCCTGGCGCGCATTCGCAAGTGCAGTCACCTGGTCTGTTTATGCAGTCACTGCCTTGAGGACACTTATTTTGGTCCCCAGGACTGCACTCATCAATGTCTACAAGATACCCAGTCCAATATGATATGATACATGAGATCATATAACACCAATATATATGATATGTAAGAACCAAATCTGGCTTGAATTTGAGAAATTTAAAATTTCCTCTTTCTTTACGACAGTATTTGCTCTATAAATTCACAGGTTGGCTTTTTATACGTTGGCATCCGTCTTTGAGGTAGGGATTGCCCCGGTAACCTCCAGAGCAACTGCAAATATATCCCTTGAGGCCGTTGGTGGCATGGTGGTTGTAGCATTCGCTGTTGTTGCAGCGGCACGCATATGAGGCCCTGTTTTCCCTGGCCTAATCGCATGTCGCGTCCTTAACAACTCAGTCCAGCCCCAGAGAGATGCTATCCTTGAATTCTGACTTGAGAACTTCTTCGGTGAGGTAAGAAACATCAAATTTGAACTGGCCCTCGTCCACCAGGAAATAATAGCTGCAGGGGTTATACAGCGAAGTAGCGTTGCTGGTTCTGCGGCGCTGGTCAAATCCTAATTCATAGTATACTAGTTTTTAGTGAGGTCTGGCAGCAACCTTTGCCTGCGCAAGGGCCATTACCGGTGGGTGTTGGTGCATGTAGTAGGCATGGACACAAATTGCAGCAGCATGTGTATGTGTGTGTGTATCTCTGTGTGTGTGTGTGTACGCGCGCGCTGTTTGCATTTTGCACATCCTTTAGTTCTCCAATGTAATGCATTCATACTCTCTGTTTGTATGGTTCACAATCATAGAGGTCCTTGTTGTGCATTTCGTTTGTGAGCCCACTTCCACATGGGCAATCTGTTTCTATTTGCTGACTTGTGACTTGGCCTCCATTTTTGTCACAGTACAAGAAAGATATGGATAGCTCTGTATTTTACCTAAGAGGAAAAACTTAGAGATGGACAGCTTGGTGTTTTGTATGAAAAATTATGACTTATAACAAGGTCTTATCATGGAGGGAATAATTGCTAACTAAAAGCCTCTTACGAATTCATTTATAAAGGAACAAAAATATAACAAAATAATCATTACGTATGTTCAGAGCATATCTTGTCACAAAGGCTGATATAATGCTGATATTGTTACAAATAAGGTACTATTGTAACACAATTGAATGGAAGAAGAAGAATACTGTATCACAAGCTCGGCAACGGTGACTGATTAGTCTGATTCTTCATTTGTTATGGTAAAGTATGCAATACTGAGGCTGTATCCAATGGCTTAACTTGCAATGCTGAATTATTTCAACATGAAATACCGTGTCAGCAAACGATGGAACCTAAGAATGCTTTTTGCCCAAGGGAGCTACTCAAAATGCAAAGTCAAGCCACGTAGACTCCATCAAATCTGCTCCAAATTCTGATGTGATGAAATAATGCATGTGGGGAGAGAGTGTAAAATCTTGTTAGTAGAGTTTTTTAACCCATCAGAGAAGATAGCGCAGAGATTGGAGTTCACCAGTGGTTGTAGAAGCCCTATTCTCAGTGAAGACTGGGGGCCGATTGACCGGCCATGCACAGAAGTGCACAAGTTACGGTCGACCACTCAGTCGACGCCCAGATGAAGCAGCAGCGGCAGAAGACAGCAGTCACTACCCGGTCGACCGACTGTAGTACCAGAGTTTAACAGAGAGTTGGCTCTCTGCGCGTTTGCCTAGTGGTCGACCGCAATAAGGAGTCGGTCGACCGAGACACGTGCTCTGGGCATGGTCTGCAGTTTTCTAATGTGATTCTGGGTTCATTTCTTATCCAAATTCAAATCTATTGATTTTTTTTCCTTCAAAGATTCTCAGGCTATATATAAAGGGGTATTGTCCTCATATATTGTATCCTGTAATTGATTGATTAATAAGATCTCTCTCCCCTTCTGCCTTGAGGACGTAGGCAATTATCAAATATCGTTAAATTTGTGTTCTCGCTTTCTTCCTTTATTTGTTCGTTCGTGCAATTGATGACTAGTCTCAAGTGTGGTGCAATCCTTTGGTATGGGATTCTCCCAACAAGTGGTATCAGAGCTTTCAGGTTTCAACCAGGGGTTTCGTTCGGGTGGAGCAAATCACTTTAGAGATTTTCTACAGTTTCGTTTGGAGGTAAAGATTTGATCTTTCTTATTTGAATTTATATTCATTAATTATTTTCCGCATTGCTTTGAGGAATTTACTGAGGAGATGACCGGAGATGGCCAATTATTGTGAAATCTGTGAGTCATCTAAGATTGATGTCCTGAAGTCTGACGGCACAAACAATTTCGAACGTGAAGATGTGAGGTGATAGATGCCCTTACGGCATCAAACATCGAAGGCTCTCTATGTCTAGAAGAAAAGGCGGAGGAGACGTTCGAGAAGGACTAGGATAAGATGAAAATGACGGCGTGTGGTGTCATAAGATCTTGTTTACAGAAGATATAAAGTACCACGTGATGACCGAGACTTCCGCAAGGAATATATGGGAGATCCTAGAAAGCAAATACATGAAAAAGAGCATTGAAAATCGCTTAGACCTGAAAAAGGAGGCTTTATCGCTTCCAATTGAAGAAAAGAATCTCGATTGGAGAACACATGAACGACTACACAAAGCTTTTTGCAGATTTGGCCAACGTGAATGTGTCGACCGAAGAGGAAGACAAGGCATTAATTATGTTGAGTTCTTTTCCTTACGAGGGCTACGAAACTTTCATCCTCACTCTAATTAACGGTTAACAATCACTTGGCTATCATGAAGTTTCTTCTGCTCTTGTTAATCATGAATTAAGAAAGAAAGACAAAAGAGTTTTAAGAGTGCATTAGTAGAAGCATTGAAGGTAAGAGGAAGAAATTCCAATCAGAAGGGCAAAAGCGATCGTGAAAGATCAAAGTTTGGACCAGGTTTCAGAGATCTGAAGAACTAGCGTGCCTTCTGCAAAGAGTTAAGGCACTGGAAGATTGATTGTCCAAGGATCAAAGATAAGGAGTCAAAGACCGAGGCAAATCTCGCACAGGTGATTCGTACCCAATCGGGTAGTACTTTACAGGAAGGTGGTTCAGACTCAGATTCAAAGATATTCTCGTTCTCAGTCACTGCTACTACTGGTTACTTAGTGAAATCATCTAGAGGGGGGTGAATAGGTGAATGCGAAAGCTAACAACTAATTTGCAACACACTTAATACAATCAACAAGTGTAACCGAATTTCCCGTAAAGGGCTCTGGACTGACTCCTCTTGATTCCCCTAGATATGGGTTGAGGTGCTATGTGAAGCTCTTGTTGATTAAGTACAAGTGAGGCACACACAAACAAGCCAAGCATATAATGAATATAAGCAATATGAATGATGCAAGGCACAACACAAGCTAATATGATATGTATGATATGAATAATGCTTTGCACAAATGTAAAGAGAGAGAGTTTGAGAGACAAAATGATCAAACGCAAACACAAGGATATGTTTCGAGGTTCGAGCCCCTAGCTCTACATCCCCGCCTACACCACCGTGTAGGATTTCTAATCCACTAAAGGAGTACCGAACTCCTCTCTCAACCTTACAATGCCACCGAAGCAATACAACCACAATCCACTTCTACCGAAGAGGGAGCAAACACCAACCCAATACAACAACCTCAACCTCAATCAAAGAGGGAGCAACACAAGAAATTAAGGGTTTACAACAAGTGGTATGTTTCAACCACAAACCTCTTTCCTTTTTCCACAAAACAAGATCCTAATAGAATAGGATAGAAGATAAGCTCAAGTGTGAAAAATAGTGTTTTGATCAAAGAAATACTCTTGGGAACACCAAAAAGATATAGAAATTTTAGCTCTAAAACAATTCCTAAAAACTAATTTCTTTGAAATAAAACAAAACACTTAAAACAAATAAATGAAGCTTTTTGGCACAAAAACTATTTTGAAAACTTGTTTAAACACTAGAGAAACTCTGAAAATTTTCTTGTCAAAAGTCTTGTCAAAAACCATGAAGAAATGGGGTATTTATAGCCCCAATAGAAAACTAGCCATTAGGCTGAACTGTCAGCCTGACAGGCTGGCGGTTGACCGGCGCCGATCGACCGCCAACGGTCGGATTTCCGACCGTTGGAGCAGCCCGGTCGACCGCCCGGATACAGAGAGCAGGGCTCTCTGGTCCGGTCGACCGCCCGGTCGACCACCCAGATACAGAGAGCAAAGCTCTCTGGTCCGGTCGACCGGCCCACTGTGCAGCCAGACGTGCATAGCTCTGTGCACGTCGGTCGACCGCCCGGTCGACCGGATCCTGGCTCGGTCGACTGGACGGTCGACCGAACTGGCCTGTCAGCACAGTTTCTGGGTCAGAAACTAGGTCAGAAAAACTTGTGAAAATATTTTTAAAAATTCTTGTAAATCTTCTAAAAATCCCCAAAAATAGTTTTATCATTTTGCATTGATATATAAACATGTAATAAAAGTTTAGCTCAAATATCAATCAATATGAACTATTTTTGTGTCTTCCACATTTATCAAAAGCCAAAACTTGTATTTTATCAACCATGAATTTTTCAATAGAAAATCTGATTTTTCCTAAAAACACATCTAAATACAAAAATATGATACTTAAACATGTTTAAAGCATGATGCATATGGAGATAAGTCCAATATACATGAAACATATATATATCATAGTTTTGTCTTTAAAACCATAAAACATGTTTTGTAAAAATACCAAAACATAAAAACACATGAATAGGTATGTCAAACTAAGTTTGTATAAGAAGTTAAGCATGCATGTATATAGAACATATCTAATATACATAAACTAATTAAACTTGTTTTGATCAATCTATTCATGAAAACACATATCGGTTAAATTAAAAACTGAAAACCAATATCCAAACATAAAATGTGTGTGTATTGTGTACTTGAGCATATCAACTATTCTTATCTTTACAAATGGATCTAAACACACTAAACTAAAACTAGGATACCTAAGTCTTCTTGACGATCTTCAATCTTCAAGTCGGCTTGGTCTCAAACCGTGATCCACCGAGTGCAAATGAATGATCTTGATGCTCTGGCACCGGAATCACCATGAAAAGCTTCTAAACTCCTTTGTTGAAGCTAATCACCAACTAAAATCTTGCTAAATTATCTGAGACTTAAAATCACAAGATTATTAGTAAACATAACTACATGAGTTAATCATCATCAAAACTAGAGTGAAGGTCTTTGGGCCAACAATCTCCCCTTTTTCGATGATGACAAAACTCATGGAGTTATATATGCATGGATTAAAGTTAAGCTTCAAAGAAGCTCCCCTTAACTCATGCATACCAAATAAACATAAAAATATGCGATGAATATTAAACATGAAACATGCATAGTCATGCATAAAACATAAGATGCTCTTATATCAATTGAAATGTTCAAAAACAAAACGTGCTCTTGATACCAAAAACAAGTAATGCTCTTGATACCAATGAATAAACAAATTATGCTCTTTTTCTAAAACATAAAACATGAAGCTCTAGATACCAATTGAAATTAATGAAGACATATTTAAAAGTGTATGCATGTTTTATGTTGTTATGCATATAAACTCAAATCTTTCTTCCCCTTTTTGTCAATCATCAATAAAGGGGTTAAAACAAAATCAAAACAATAAATTTTTCTCCCCCTTTTTGTTCGAAATAAAGAATCAACAAAGGGTTAATAAAAACAATGTTCTCCCCTTTTTGTCAAAAAAATATCAATAAGGGGTTACAATCAATTAAGATAGCAATTAAAAAATATGTTAAGGGAGCATCTTGATACCAATGAAAGTGAACATAGATCAATAAATGGTATATGCGATATACATTCATGAAGAGGAAGATGTGAAGCTTCCCTACATATATACATTACATGAAAGAGGGATGACAAGCCTAATTCACATAACATACAATATGCAATGCATAAGAGGAGATGTGACGCTCCCCCTATACACGTGTACCACATAAAGAAGAGTTGTCAAGCTCCTCAATACAAGATACACTCATCATGAATCTATATGTAGAAGAGATGTTAAGCTCTCCTTGCATATAGGCAATATAAATCAAAATTTTGAAGACTTTCTTTAAACAAAATTTTGAGATATCTTTATAAAAACATTTTTAAGATATCAAATGTAAATAAATATTACAAACTTTTAATTTTGATATCAATTTTGAAAACAATGATCAACTTTATTGAAACCAATTTAAACATATTCAAATAAACATCTTGATATCAAAAGAGAATATTTTATTTTTAAGCAAGTGATATCGATTTGAAATTTTCGTTTTCTATCATAAAGTAAGGGAGTGAAAAAAAACAAATACCAATTGAAATATGAAAATCGAATTTCTCCCCCTTTATGAATACAAACTAAAATAGTGCATAGGCTTGAATTAAGATACCAATTGAAAACTAAATCAATTGAAACAAGATAATCATTAAATTTTCAAGCTTAGCATAAACAAAATATATATATGTATGAAAATTAGATACCAATTGAAATTGATACCATTGAATTGAAAGCATACATACATAACACATATGAGTATACAAGAAGATCAAAATTGATACCATTGAAAGAATGCAATGATACCAATTGAAACAACAATCATAGTAAGTGTATACCTCATATCACAACGAAGAATATGAACTAGTTAAAATGAAAAATTTTGATAACTAGTACGAAATCCTTCAAGTAAGGAATAAAAACAAATTATTTTTCATAAGACACGTGTAAATCACATGATCACTAAAACACTCAAAGATTCATAAAGCCCATACATACTCATGAAAACATAATCATAAGAAACAATCAAATAAGGTGAGTGTACAAGTGTAATGTGAGACATGGCATCATGAAAATGTTCAATTAAGCGCAATTATTCCTTGAAATAAGAAAACATGAAAATCATCAAAAATCATAAAGACATGAAAATTTAGTGTTTTTATGATTTTAAATTTTTTATTAAAACTAGTTTATACTTCAAGGCATAGGTATGTCTAATACAAACTAAAGTATACATACATATCCAAACACAACGAGTCCACAAAGATATATGCATGAAGGCACGTGGCTCAAAAAATATACATGTTTAATCAATAGTTTGGACAAGATGGACATATATATGAAGTTAAACATAAACACACGAAAAACATGGATAACATGAAAGACTAAATCTTCATTAAATTTCAAGGTATATGTATGATTTGTCAACACAAGAAGTATACATATATATCCCTAAACACAATTTGAGTCCATAATATAGATTTGCATGAAAGGCAAATGACTCAAGGAGTATACATGTATATCTTAAAGTTTGGCAAAAATAAACATATACATGAAAAGAAACCTCATACACATAAAACAAATTCAAAAATGGGAATACAAGTTTAAAATGTATGAATCATCAAAACTAGACTATACTAGCACATCTAATGGGCACAAATAGGCATTCAAGCACAAACATATATAGATTTATTTGTGACCCACTATATGTACAAGTATAAATCCTAGTTTTAATGAAAATTAACATTTAAACAAATATTCAAATCATGAAGCATCAAAACATGACAAAAATCAACATGAAAATTCACATGCTATTTGAACAATGATATACATAATAGCTAAACTATGGTGAGAACACAAAAGAGTTGATCCATATGAACATGGGTGATCTCAAAAGCTATACATGCATGTCAATTGTCAAATAATCATGGTATTTAGCACATTAATCAAACATGAAGTAAAAATCATAAACATCCATATGATCATTATATATATGCATGTGTATTAGATCTAGGACATACATATTAGTTCAAAAAAATAAGGTGAGAACACAAAAATATAAGTCTATATTAAACATGGGTGTCTCAAACAACTAACATGTATATCACTATTCTAATAAACATAGCATAAGTATGATGAACAATAAAACATGACATGCTATAAATCAAATGATATGAACATGTAAAGGATGGAAGCATAAATAGGAGTAAGAGACCATTACCAAAACCTATGAGGCAACTCTCCATTCTCCAAAACAAGGTGGTCCTCCCACCAAACATCCCTTGAAAGTGATGCATCCAAATAATCTCCTTTAAACTCAGAACGCATCTACTCCAAGGTACCTATATTCTCACGTCATGTGAGAGCCCACACCTACATCAAATAAAGGGGTGGTCTTTGGTACCCATATCCTTTTGGGTCCATGGGGGTTAGTCCCTTCTCTAACCCAAACAAACTTATTTGCTAAATTTGAAGCATGTAATCTATCAAAACAAAATTTAGTAAGGTGGCTCGTACGTCCACAATGTGTACATGTGTACTCATGAGCATACAAAGTGTGATGGTGTCCGTGAGGAGCATGTGTATGCCGTGATGGGTGTGCATGTATAGATGGAACTTGTTTCTTTCGAACCAAGGATTCCAAGCGTGTATGGTTCATGGCACATTGGCTCATAGTGGAGCCCAAACAATCCATTTTCTTCTTAATTAAATTTATATCATTTTCAATCAAAGAAGAAGTGGAGCATGCAATAGGTGATGTGTGTGATACTACCCTAGCATGGCAAACATGTGCATCAATCTTATTTTGTAAAACAATATTTTTCTTTAAACAAACATCTAAATCATTTGAAATAGAGATTATTTTATTTTTCAAAGCAACATTCTCTTTTAAAACAAAATCAACTTTTGAAGACAAATTTTCATTTTTCTTCAAAAGTGTTTCACAATCATTTTTAGATTTTAAAAAGTTATTTTCTTTTAACGCAAGTTCAAGTTGAGATTTCAATGAATCCCTATCATTAGAAATCTCCTCTTGCTCTTGCAAAACTATGTTAAGCTTAGAAGACAAATTCTCTTTTTCTTTATTTAAAGCACAAGTCTTCTTTTTCAAAATATTATATTTTTCTATTAATTTTTCACAAACAATGGATAGTTCTTCATTCAAAGCATGGGCATCAACAAATTCATCACATGAAGAACTAGCATCAAAACTATCTAGTTGAGTTTCTGATTGTACCTCAAGGGAGTCATTCCCTTGGACTATGAAGCATTGTGATTCGGATTCTCCACTAGATTCCTCCTCTTGGATTTGCAATTGAAACTTGGAGGTGGTGGTTGTGGTTGTCAACATGTTCCACACTGTAAATGCGGAATCAAAGTTAGAAGCAAGCATAAGATATTCTTTATTTAATGTGCTTCTAATAGCCTCAAGGGCTAGTGCATTGGCCCCTATATGAATGCAGTTACCAAGATAGCATTTCTTGGTAGCGGCAAGAAAAACATGCAAGCCTAGGGTCTTTAGGTACATGGACATCCTATATTTCTATGCGTCAATGTTGGAGACATCGAACATGGGAGGTGAAAAGCAATCCATGGGTACAAACTAAATGTGTGCAAACAAGCAAATGCAAATAAGATTAGCAAACAAAGGATCTCACTCCTAGGATGTTAAGCCTAAGTATCAGGAGCGTAGGCTCTGATACCAATTGAAATCACCTAGAGGGGGGTGAATAGGTGATAATGCTAATCTAGAAACTAAATGCGGAAGCTAACAACTAATTTGCAACACACTTAATACAATCAACAAGTGTAGCCGAATTCCCCGTGAAGGGCTCTGGACTGACTCCTCTTGATTCCCCTAGATATGGTTGAGGTGCTATGTGATGCTCTTGTTGATTAAGTACAAGTGAGGCACACACAAACAAGCCAAGCATATAATGAATATAAGCAATATGAATGATGCAAGGCACAACACAAGCTAATATGATATGTATGATATGAATGATGCTTTGCACAAATGTAAAGAGAGAGAGTTTGAGAGACAAGAGGATCAAACGCAAACACAAGGATATGTTTCGAGGTACGAGCCCCTAGCTCTACATCCCCGCCTACACCACCGTGTAGGATTTCTAATCACTAAAGGAGTACCGAACTCCTCTCTCAACTTTACAATGCCACCGAGGCAATACAGCCACAATCCACCTCTACCGAAGAGGGAGCAAACACCAACCCAATACAACAACCACAACCTCTACCAAAGAGGGAGCAACACAAGAAATCAAGGGTTTACAACAAGTGGTATGTTTCAACCACAAACCTCTTTTCTTTTTCCACAAAACAAGATCCTAATAGAATAGGATAGAAGATAAGCTCAAGTGTGAAAAATAAAGTATTTTGATCAAGAAATACTCTTGGGAAAACACCAAAAAGATATAAAAATTTAGCTCTAAAACAATTCCCAAAAACTAATTTCTTTGAAATAAAACAAAACACTTAAAATAAATAAATGAAGCTTTTTGGCACAAAAACTATTTTGAAAACTTGTTTAAACACTAGAGAAACTCTGAAAATTTTCTTGTCAAAAGTCTTGTCAAAAATCATGAAGAGATGGGGTATTTATAACCCCAATAGAAAACTAGCCGTTAGGCTGAACTGTCAGCCTGACAGGCTGGCGGTCGACCTGCCGGTCGACTGCCAACGGTCAGATTTCCGACCGTTAGAGCAGCCCGGTCGACCGCCCGGATACAGAGAGCAGGGCTCTCTGGTCCGGTCGACCGCCCAGATACAGAGAGCAAAGTTCTCTGGTCCGGTCGACCGGTCGGTCGACTGGCCCACTGTGCTGCCAGACGTGCACAGCTCTGTGCACGTCGGTCGACCGCCCGGTCGACCGGATCCTGGCTCGGTCGACCGGACGGTCGACCGAACTGGCCTATCAGCACAGTTCTGGGTCAGAAACTGGGTCAGAAAAACTTGTGAAAATATTTCTAAAAATTCTTGTAAATCTTCTAAAAATCCCCAAAAATAGTTTTATCATTTGCATTGATATATAAACATGTGATAAAAAGTTTAGCTCAATATCAATCAATATGAACTATTTTTGTGTCTTGCACATTTTATCAAAAGCCAAAACTTGTATTTTATCAACCATGAATTTTTCAATAGAAAATCTAATTTTCCTAAAAACACATCTAAATACAAAAATATGATACTTAAACATGTTTAAAGCATGATGCATATGGACATAAGTCCAATATACATGAAACATATATATATCATAGTTTTTGTCTTTAAAACCATAAAACATGTTTTGTAAAAACACCAAAACATAAAAACACATGAATAGGTATGTCAAACTAAGTTTGTATATGAAGTTAAGCATGCATGTATATAGAACATATCTAATATACATAAACTAATTAAACTTGTTTTGATCAATCTATTCATGAAAACACATATCGGTTAAACTAAAAACCGAAAAACTAATATCCAAACATAAAACGTGTGTGTATTGTGCACTTGAGCATATCAACTATTCTTATCTTTACAAATGGATCTAAACACACTAAACTAAAACTAGGATACCTAAGTCTTCTTGACGATCTTCAATCTTCAAGTCGGCTTGGTCCCAAACCGTGATCCACCGAGTGCAAATGAATGATCTTGATGCTCTGGCACCGGAATCACCATGAAAAGATTCTAAACTCCTTTGTTGAAGCTAATCACCAACTAAAATCTTGCTAAATGATCTGAGACTTAAAATCACAAGATTATTAGTAAACATAACTACATGAGTTAATCATCATCAAAACTAGAGTGGAGGGCCTTTGGGCCAACACTTAGGTGATTCTGAGTGGATGCTAGATACAAGAGATACCTTCATGTATATCTCAATAGGGATTGGTTTTCTAACTTTGAGAAGTTAGATGGTTGTTCTGTTGTCATGGGTGATGATCGTCTATGTAACATGAAAGGAATATGTTCAATCCTTGTCAAGAAGTTTGATGAGATGGTGCGAGAATTGAAAGAAGTGAGGTATGAACCTCAATTTAAAATGAATCTTATCTCTGTTGGTGTCTTGAAAGCATTTGGTCCTGAAGTATCTATTAGAAATAGTGTTTTCAAGATGACTAAAAGCTCGATGGTTGTTTTGAAGGGCGTTCGATACAATAACCTATACTACTTGAAGGGTAGTACGGTTATAGGGTGTAACGCCCCGATCCCACGGATATGGAGACGCTACTACGACGTATATAAACAGAGCGAAAATTCTCTCACGTATATACGCCAAGCCTAAGTACAGGGAATATATATATAAGATACACAATAAGTCCAACATAAATAAGTACAAGAATACTTGTAAAAGGGGTCAGTGATCATGATAGATATAGAAATATGGATAAATAAGAAATTAAAGACTAAATAATAAATATACTTATGAATGGTATCGATGACGAGTCTCCTATGTGAATCCAATTAATTATCTGACAATACGATAACTCAGATCTCCAACCTAGGCACGCAAACTCAGGGTCATCAGAAAGCGACCTAATGAGTGGTAAAATGAAGGAAGCAGTAATATGTACTATAATAATACAATCACAATAAGAATATATATCACATGTGGGTACCTTATGATAGTAATATGAATAATCAACAATGTCATATTGTAATACCATCAATACCATAAAGTAGAATGTATGCAATGCAGAGTATATGTGTCCATGAATAGTGTGTTACCACATGGAGTGTAACAAATATAAGAAAGTGTAACTGTTGGCCCAAGGTTACAATCACCCATTTTTAGTGTGTTTTGATGATTACAAAACATATTAGTTATTTGTACTAATATTGTTTATTGGTTTAGTGTGTTTCAGGGTTCTAATGAAACTAGAAGGTTTCTTCCCTAAAGGAAGGTGTTTTGACTCAAGTCACCTCAATTCGGGCTCAAGAATCAAGTTTTCAAGATCATATGGAGAAGCCCACTTGAAGAACTTGTAGTCCTTAGAACCAATGTAAGAAATAGTTTGTTAAAGGTTGAGTTTGAAAAATTGGCTCTAGGATACACACACACATTTTTGTATACAAGTTTTCATGTTTAAAACTTTGTGTTTCTAAGTTTCATGCTTTAACAAATATACATGACTCTAAGTTTTACAAAGGTATATATATCATGTTTAAAAATCATGTATACTATTTCTAGCATGATACTTAGTTTTCTTTACTTCAAAACATTTTTTACAACAAATTCCAAGTTCTGGTTTCCTGCTGATTTTCTGTTTCAGGCTAGACCGGCCGACCGGCCCGGTCGACCGGCACCTGCACAGGACATGCACGCTTGTGCATGTCTGTCGGCCGACCGCCCGGGTCGACCGACTGTCTGCAGGTTAGCTCTCGGGTTTCTGGGTCGACCGCCTTCAGAAACCTGTGTTTCTTCTTAGAGGACGGTCGACCCGAGCCCAACGGCTACTGCCAGCTAGGCGGACGGTCGACCGGACGGGTCGACCGCCAGGCCTGCAAAAGCCCAACGGTTCTTTCCTCTTTTGTGCAATTCTGAAAACTGTTTTCTTAATCTGTTTTTGTAGACTTTTTCTGAGGTTTTGGAGAACTTTTTCAGGTCAAATAAACCTAAAATAAATTGTTTTAAACACTTTCTTCTCCCTATAAATAGAGGAGTATAGCCTCTTGCATTTTCACCAAGAAAAATACCTAAGTTTTAAAAGAGAAGAAAAGTTTTTAAGCTCTCCATTTTTCATTCCTTCTTGAGTTTGTTTTCAGTTGTATTCTTTAGCAAAAATCATCTCTACAACTGAGTTTTTCTCACTACACTTCTTAGAGCCAAAATTCCCTACTCAATCTATAAGGAAGTTGTAAAAGAGTGAGAGTTTGTAAGAAGTTTAGTGATCTTGTTGTGATCACTTTGGTTACTTGTGTTCATCTTGTTCTTGTGGAGACACCTCTTCGGTAGAGGTTATTGTAAGTGGTGGAGCTCGGTGCTCGGGTCTTTGTAGACCGTTGTAAGCGTCCTCGGTGGATAGTGGAAACCTTCACGGAGGTGAAGGCGGGGAGTAGAGCGGTGGCTCGAACCTCGAAACAAACATCTTGTGTTTGCGATTGCTTTGTGTCCATTTCGCTTTAAATTTCTCTTGCACTCTATTGCCTTCAATTACTTGCTTGAGATCTAATTTCTTACCTTGTGTTATTGCCTCTAGTTTGTGATACTTGTGATATATCTTGTGTGCATTTCATCATTGCATATTATTCATTCTTTGTTCGATCAATTCTCGTACAACAAGGTTGCATTACGCACCTCTAACCCATTCAAGGGGAATCATGAGGAGGAGTTCAGAACCTCTCACGGGGTATTCGGCTCTTAGTCTTGTTTTGAGAGATCGTTGCATCATTCATCCATCTTAGTTTTAAAAAGATTGTTAGATTAGCAATTACACCTATTCACCCCCTCTAGGTGTTTTTCAATAACAAGGTATACATGTGACATAATAGTGGATAAAATAGTAAGAATAGTAACAAATATAAGGGATAATAATATACATGTGTCGAGCATGTCATGTGATTTATACAATAATAACAATTAGTATCGCCTGATATTTTAATTAATCTCCTTTAGTGTCATATACCACTGACAGTTCATACAAGAGCCCGCACTCCGGACGAACCCATCCAAACATGGCATACAGGACCATGATCCAAACGAGAGAGTGACCAAATAACAAGCGTTCCTGACGTTACTATTGTTTATACCGTTTATTATTTTAATTGAAAACTCAATGGTCAAGGAACTCTTGTTGGGTAAGCGTATCCCGTACATACTTGGGATCACGGCCTTAAACGGACCCCTGACTGTTGAGACCAGGCCCTCCGCTAAGAGGGGAGCAGGAAACGGGAAACGGGAGCTCATGGAGCTATATACAATCGGTAGGCAACACTACCATCCCCTGCAGTGGGATAAATATGGATCTAGTACATCCCCCTTCCCATGGCCAGTTTGTGAGTGTTTTATTTTATAAATTACATTAATTTATGTTTAATAAATTAAGTGATTGCGTTAGTTAATAAATCGTGATTATGGGTAAATCACTATAAATATTAATAACTTAATTATAGAGAAGTCGTGTTTTGTAATAAGAATGTGCATGATATTTTAGTATGCATAAACAATAAAATAATACTTTCATCTGTTATAAAATATAAGTGATAGATGATCAATTAAGGAAATTTCATTTTAATAAATACTTTTAAAATTATTTAATGGTTAGACATCTATTCCACATATTTTAGTTACATCTATCATATCATCAGAAACTGTCACTTCATGGATATCTATTATAGTTACACAATACAGCTGTATGTACACTGATACACACGTATTCCATTATACCAGACATTTTCACAATTACACTGTCACCATTACCAACCGACAGATACACTAGATACTGTATTGCATGTAAATATCTGTTACACTAGTTATTATTATTTCATGTACATGTATCACCATTATACAGATACTGATACATATGACACTATTATTTTATGTTCATGACCACTGATACATGGATACTCGACATTGTCATTTCACGTGCCAGTATCATCGTTCCACGAACACTCTTATACTCTGGACACTTTCATTATTTAATATACTGTAACATTGTTGCGCTCTCACTGTTCTGACACGTATTAGTACCAACATTATATAGATACTCCAGGATACGAGATACAATCATCGCACGTGGATACATGTTTTACTGAACACTGTTATTGCATGTATTTGCAGACATATGACATGGATCCTGTATTACACCGATATTGTTATTATAATTATATCTCACTGTTACATAGACTCACCTGTATGTATGTGTTGATTGTCTTTGTATTCCCATTACATTGAATACCGTTTATGTCACATGGATTATTGTTACATGAGTAGTCATGTATTCCCGTTACATGATTATTTTCCGTCATTGATATTGATATTCCCGTTACTGGACATGTAAGCTGTTAATATGCGATGTGTGGAACTAAGTGCCCCGTGGATCCAAGTCATAGGGCCACCTCTAGAATCTCACATCTATTGTTTCTTGTTTCCCGTTATCTTATTTTATGCTATCAACAGAGCTCATGTCATGTTATCATGTTATATGTACCATGCACTGTACTTTTCCTGCTACGCTGTGTACTTTAAATATAATAAAGATAACTACGGGATGAGGTATCTCCCTTTCTCACGATCGCAACGGTTCTAGAATCATCCAAATCGGACTCCGGATGCTCCAGTTCTATACGCTAAAATCATAACAAAAGGGTTAATTATGTAATTTAAAGAATTTAGGATGAGATAAATTTATTTTATTGGGGTTTTTATGCAAAATTACATTTATAAGGAATCGGGTTTAGGTTGTTACTAGGTCGGGTGTAAATTCACAACCCATACCCAATTAACTTAATTGTAAATAGGTTAACGGGTTTAATGGGGTTTTATAAGATTTTATGGTTATTGGGTTCAAAACCCACCCATAAAATTAATGGGTTCGGGTTCACACCCGAACCCATCAACAGAAAGCGGCGGCGGCAGCCGCTGCTGCCAACACCCACGTGCTGCCTGGCCAGCTGAGCTGGCAGGCGGCGCCCGCCGCGACCCCGGCCTCGTGTGGCCGGCGGCAAGAGGGGGAAGGGGCAGTGTGTGTGAGAGAGAGAATCAATTTACAGAAAAAGGAGAGAAGAAGAAGAAGAAGGAGAAGAAGGAAAATAAGAAGAAGGAGAAGAAGCATAAGGGGAAGAGGGGGTGGCCCCGTGGGGACGCCGCCACCGGTGGCGCGTCTGCCTGGGCATGGCCGGTGGCAGGCTTGGCGGTCGTATTGGTCGCTGGGAAGAGTGAGGATGGGAATGAGTGAAGGTTAAAGGAGACATAGAGTGAGAGAGAGTGAGAGAGCGATGGGGGAGAGAGATATATAAAATAGAGAGAGAAATAAAGAGAGAGAGAGAGAGAGATAAAGAGAGTTTTTATGAGGGAAAGAGAGGGTAATGCGGTGGATATAAGGTGGTTGGGAAAAATCCAGAGAATGAGAGAAAGAGAAGAAGAAGAAAGAATAAAAGAATTTATTAAATATTATATAATTAGGTCAAATTTTGACTAGCCCAGAATGGTTTCCAAATTTTACATAAAATACAAAATAATATGCCGAGGAGTAATATGAAATCGGATTCTCAAAATCTTATCCAGTTTGTAAGTTAAAAATCCTGAAACGTATCACCAATATTGTGCGAAACCATTTAACTGGATTTTGGAATATTTCAGAAAAATTCTCAAAAATATCATAACTTAGATGATACGATTTTAAGACATAAGATGAAATCAAATTCTCAAAATTTAACTCTGTTTGTGAATTAAAAATAGAAGAGCCGATTATTGGTATCGGTCGACACCGACTTTGCAGATTTTTCAAACTAATTCAGAAAAATTTTAGAAAATTCTAAAAAATCTAAAAATTGGAAAATAATATCTAAAATTGAAATTGACTCAATCTGACTATTAGAAAGATCAAATCAATTTTGTACGTCGTATCGAGTACTGATACTGTGATACGTATATCAAGGATCAGGGGTTACACAGGGCAAGTCATGACTTCTACAAATTCAGATAATGATTACACCTGGCTTTGGCATATGAGGCTCGATCATACAGGTGAAAAGTCTTTGCAAGCTCTAGCAAAGTAAGGTTTATTGGAAGGGGCCAAAACCTACAAATTGCATTTTTATGAACATTGTGTCATCGTAAAGGACCAAGGTGAGATTCAGCATCGCGACTCATTGCATCGAAGAGATTCTGAATTATAGTTACACAGATATTTGGGGACCTATCAAGATGACATCAATTGGAGGTAACTGCTACTTTATGTCTTTTATAGATGATTACACTAAACGATGTTGGGTATATACCATGAAGCACAAAGGAGAAGTTCTAAAGTTGTTTGTGAAGTGCAAAAAGAATATGGAGAAGAATACAAGAAGAAAGATCAAGGTATTCCATTCAGACAATGAAAGAGAGTACACAAGCGATCCTTTCCTACAGCTATGTCGCGATGAAGGTACAGAAAGGTACTTCACAGTAAGAGAAACACCGCAACAAAATAGGATGACTGAAAGGGTGAAAAATACCTTGCTAGAGAAGATCCGGTGCATGTTATTCAACACCAGTATACTGAAATCTTTTTAGGCTGACGTATCGGTGTATGCTTGATATCTCGTTAACAGATTGTCTTTGTTTGCGATAGGAGGTAAAACTCCTTTGGAAGTTTGGTCGGAAAAAGTTGCTCATGATTATGATTTGCTACGGGCATTTAAGTGTCCGTCCTACTATCAAGTTAAGAAAGACAAGTTGGATCCGAGAGCGAGAAAAGGTTTGTTCATTGGATACAACAAAGACGTAAAAGGTTACAAAATTTGATATCCGAAGAACAAAAAGTTTACCTTGAGCAAAGATGTCACGTTTGACGAGGCTTCAATGATGAAGCCTACAAGCTCTCAGCAGGTGGAGAGTGAGACGACCGACAGGATATCGCAGCAGGTGGAGAGTGATGCTATTTTACAATTTCTAGAAAGATCAGTATCATTGGAGATCATACTCGTGGTGACACATGGTGGTAATCATGTAGCCAATCAGGATGCTAATGATGATGAGGACCAAGGACGACCTATGGGTGAAGTCCACAATCCATTGCAGTTGGAAGAGCCCGAAGAAATTCACATATGCTCAGTTGGCTCACTACTAACATGATTGTGGCCTATGCTCTCCCAGTCATTGAGGAAACGGTCTCGTCTACATATAGGTAAGCTAATATCAGTTCAGAGTCTAAGATGTGAAAGGATGTCATGATGAAAGAGATGATTTCTCTACACAAGAACGACACTTGGGCAATGTCAGAGTTGTCCAAGGAAAAGAAGGTGACCAGTTGTAAGTGGATATTTGCTAAGAAATAGATATCTCTCAATGGTGATATTGTATGCTACAAAGCTAGATTGGTAGCTAAAGGCTATACGCAGTAAGAAGGCATTAACTACAATGAAGTATTCTCACTCATTGTGAAGCACTCATCTATTCGGATTTTGTTGGCACTGGTGGAACGGTACGAATTGGAGCTTGATCAGCTCGTCGTGAAGACCGTCTTTCTCCATGACGATCTTGAAGAGGAGATCTACATGTCTCAACCGACGAGATTGAAAATTGCAGGAAAGAAGAATATGGTATGCAAGCTGAAAAAATTGCTTTATAGATTAAAGCAATCACCAGGCAGTGGTATAAGTATTTCGACAGCTTCATAAAAGGCAAAAGGTATACATGAAATCATTACGACTCATGTGTGCATTGGTGGATGATGTGCTCATCGCTTCCAAGAGCGGATCTGCAATTGAAAAACTAAAGAAGGACTTATCTTCCAAATTCAAGATGAAGGATCTGGGTGAAGCGAAGAAGGCGCTAGGCATGGAGATTAAACGAGATCAGAAAGTGGCAAGGTTAGCTTGATGCAAAAGGATATTTAAAGAAGCTACTTTAGAAATTCAATATCAACGGCGATACGAAGTCTGTAAGTACGCCATTGGCTCCTCATTTCAAGTTAAAAGTTACTATGTCTTCTACTTCTGTTGAAGAGCGTGAGTACATGACTCGTATATTTTATGCTAGTGTGGCTGGTAGTTTAACATATGCAATGGTGTGTACAAGGTCCAATCTATCACAAGTCGTCTCCATGGTTAGCAGATATATGCACGACCCCGACAGGGATCACTAGGAGGCAGTGAAGTGGATTCGACGGTACATCAAAGGTACCATAGACGTTGGTTTGGTATCCAAAAAGGATTTTACATGTAAGCAGGAGTATGTCTGATACATTGATTCCGACTACGCATGATACCTCAACAAATGTTGGTCCACAACGGGATATGCATATACATTATTCCAAACATCGGTGAGCTGGCGCTCTACTTTACAGTCTACTGTCGTATTGGCTACTACGGAGACCGAGTATATGGCCATGATGGAGGCTATGAAGGACGCAATTTAGCTTCAATTGTTTTATTTGGACTTTTTTCCGCATCCCTCCAATCCTTCCAGCATATGGTCATCTTGATCGCATGCGATGCCAGACGATTCCTCGTATCAGTAAACACTCGATCACCTATACTAAAAGCAGACTCTGAAGGTACTGTAGATACCGGAAGGGTTAGTAAATCACGTGCCATTGAGAGCTTGTATTATTAGGAATATAAATACATGCTTGAAGAGCTTGTATAGAGAGAGAGAGAGAGAGACAGAGAATTTGTAAAGTTTGTAGAGAGAAGAGAACTTGTAGAGCTTGAGGAAGATGAAGAGTAGTTTTTTTGTGATAAAATCGAGTGAGGAAGTTGAGGTATTTATAGAAGAGAAGTGGAGCATTTTTTGCAATTGTTTTGCAAAAAACCAAGAAAACAAGCATATACCCTATGGGGGTATTTGCAAAAAAAATTGCAAATACCCCCAACGGCTATAATAGCCGTTGGGATTGAGGCGGGGGTAATTTGCAAAAATAATTTGCAAATACCCCCACCCAACAACTATAATAGCCATTGGGCTGGGTGGGCCGGGTCGGGCTGGGCGAGCCAATGGCTATTATAGCCGTTGGGCGTTGTTTTTTAAGCCAGCCCCGGACCCGGGCACGGCCTGCTGGACTGTGGGTCGCCTTTGGCAGACCTGGGGTCGGCCTGAGTTTTCCCCAGACCCGGGCTGGTCTGGCCTGGGTCGTTCGTGGGCCGAGTCTACCTTAGGTCGTGCCGTGCGGGTTGTCGGGCCAGCCTGGCCCATTTGACACCCCTAATTGTCCCCGTGTATTGTATCATGTAATTGATTGATTAATAAGATATCTCTCCCCTTCTGCCCTGAGGACGTAGGCAATTGCTAAACCTCGTTAAATTTGTGTTGTCGCTTTCTTCCCTTTGATTGTTAGTTCGTTCGTGCAATTAGCGACTAGTCTCTGGTGTGTTGCGATCCTCTAGTGTGACTTCCTCCCAACAACACATTCTAAACCTGTTGCATGTCAGGAAGCGGGGATGACAACCAAGAAGAGTTGTCCATTTCGAGGTTACTTCTCCCTGGACGACACAGAGTTGTCTATTGTGTCAAAATGGGGGAAAGAATACACTCCTATGGATGTCGTCATCACCATCACCGGTGGTGTGACGAATGGAGGCCCAAACACCATCCCTGACCAAGTCACGCGTGTCAACCCAAGTTTCATAAGAGTTTACGTAGGAACCAAAAGTCTTCACAGCCCAAATGAAGAAACAAGCCTTATAAACATAAACCTAAAAAAGTATGAAGTAAATTCACTATTCAGGAAAATTTGCAGATGAATCATGTTGGTTTTTTGGGTGCCTCACATTCATTGGAAAAAACTACGTGACAAGGTGGAGAAGATTCCAACTGATTCAGCAGCCAGAGATATGCACACAACATGCACAGACTCAAGCTTTTGAAAGCTTCACTAAAGCTTTCGAAAACTATAAAGGTAGCTTTTGACATCTCTGAGATGTTGTCAAAAATCTGAGACAGCTTTCAGCCTCGAGATGGAGCTTTCGATATCTCTGAAGAAGCTTTCAATAACTCTAAGCCATCTTTTGCTCTCGAGAAGGAACTTTTCAAAGGTGATCCAGAGCTTTCGAAGGTTCTGGACGATTTTCATAATTGTTAGCTGATTGGGATTTTGAAAGAGTTTCTGAATTTATTTTTCTAAGGGTGGTTGATTGGATGGCCAGGATGGTTGTGCTAAATATTTAAAATATCTAGATATATTCTAGAAGTCTATAAAATTTTTAGTTGTAGATTTTAGGTCAACGTGCTTGAAAGAGATTGTATTCACCTTATATTGAGAGTTTGAGAGATTCTTACGAGAGATCCTTATAAACTCTATTTTACTTCTTAGATTAATAAGAATTTATTTCTCTCCTCCCATAAAATGTTGTGTTTGATTTGTTTTCTTCTTCTTGTGGTGATCAAATTATATTGCTTGCTACGTTAGATTGGTCATGACTTTCGCGGCTACTCATATTGTTTAAAGGTGTTTATCACAATAATTGTTATCAGAGCTATGGCTAGCAAGACGATCATAATGAAGTTTGAGGTGGAGAAATTCAAAGAATAATAACTTTCTATTGTGAAAGATGTGACTGTGGAAGATGCGAGTAACGGCGTTGCTCGTGAATGATGGCACTCACAAGGCCTTGCTTCGTGCCGAAAAGAAGCCGTCTAAGATGGAGGACGATGAGTAGGTGGATCTAGATGTTCGAGCCAATATCACTATTATATTATGCCTATCAGATGAAGTTCTTTATAATGTAATGAACGACAAACAACTGCAGGTTTATGGTGTAAGTTTGAGAGTCTTTACATGACGAAGAGTTTATCCAATAAACTCTTCTTGAAGAAGCAGTTACTTAGTCTTCGGATAAAGGAAGGGACACTAGTTATACAACATCTCAATATGTTCAATAAGATTTTGAGCGACCTGTTGACACTGAAGGTGAAACTAGAAGAGGAAGACAAATCTCTTCTATTGATATCTTCTCTTCCTCAGAGTTATGATTACTTGGCGATCACAATCATGTATGAAAAAGAGAGGTTAGAGTTGGAAAATGACATGCAGATACTTCAAAATAATGAGGCTAAAAAGACAAATTCCATAGAAGAGGCCTCGGGATTGGTAGTCAAAAAGCAAAGGGGGAGATAACAAAGTAAAGGACCCAAGAAGGGTACCAAAGCTTCTAACGAACACAATGATTGCTACCACTACAAATAGTCAGGTACAAAAATGTAACGCCCCGATCCCGTAGGTACGGGGACGTTATGGCGACGTACATACGCGAGGTGAAAACACACTCACGCGTACGTTAAGCCTCAGTATAGGACATAGTCTCCATATTCCAGCAGGAAATAAGTACAAGAATACCTGCAGAAAGGGTTAGTGATTATAACAGATAGGAAAACAGGAATAAATAAGATAACAGCAATAACTCATAAAGATACCTATGAATGATCCCGATGAGGAGCCTCCTATGTGAACCCAAGGGACTATCTGCCGATACGAGAACTCGGGTCTCCAACCTGGGCACGCAAACCCAGGGTCGTCAGAAAGCGACCTAGTGAGTGGTAAAATGAAGGAGGCAGTAATATGTACTATAGTACTACAAGCACGATACTACTATATAATACATGATGTGGTACTAGTCATACCATACAATAAGTATATAAGAAGCAATAGAAAGATATACACATGTCATCTTTTGATACCATCACTACCTAGCCGGTTATCCTCGGGTCATGTCGATAGTCGTATCCAATTTATATCATAAATAATGATGTCTAGTGGTGACGTAATAGAAATAAACATGCTAATGGTGACGTGATAGAAATGAACATGCAAGTGGGCCTATGCAATATAATCACGCAGGTGTTGCGCGTAGACAGTAATGATGTCTGCAAGATATACAGAAAACAGAATACATGCAATGAAGAGTATATCTATGAGTCGTATGCCATCACAGAAAGTGTAACATGTAACAGGTCAAGTAACAAGTATACATGGAACATGATAGGATACATTATCAGGAACAGTAACAAGATAGCATACATACATCAGGCAAGTCATGTCATTTATACAATAGTAGCAATCAGTACCACCTGGTATTTTAATCAATCTCTTCCAGTGTCCCATACCACTGGTAGTTCATACTGGAGCCCGCACTCCAGTCGAACTCATCCGGACATGGCATACGGGTACCATTATCCAAACGAGAGAGTGATCAAATAACAAGTGTTCCCGACGTCACTATTGTGTATACTGCTTTATTATGTTAATTGGAAACCATGGTCGAGGAGTTCTTATCAGATGGATGTATCCCGTGCATACCCGGGATCACGGCCTTAAACAAACCCCTGGCTGCTAAGACCAGGGCCCTCCGCTAAGAGGGGAGCATGAATCAAGTAACGAGAGCTCATGGAGCAATTGGTAGGTAGCACTATCGTCCCCTGTAGTGGGAGAACAATATGGATCCAGTACATCACCCGATAAGATCTAATCAACCGTCAAGTCTCCCCCATACCCAAGTTAGCTTTATGATCTGATATGTCAAGTATACAATGTAACAAGAACAAATACAGTACAAGATACGGGTAACATGATAACTGGACCAGAGCTCTGTTGATAGCATAGAACAATATAACGGGAAACGGGAACAATATATCGGGAACAATATAACGGGAAATGGGAACAATAGTTGTGGGATTCCACATATCGCATATCAACAGCTCTCAAGTCCAGTAACGGGAATATCCATATCAGTAACAGGAAACAATCATATAACATGAATATAGTAACATGGAACAATAATACATGTAATATGAACAGGGATCCATATGACAGAAACCATACATGCATGTGTAACAGTAAGCAGTGTATTCCATGTAATGATGATCACAATAATATGACATGTGCATTGGTATGCGGTAGTCAGTGCAGTGGTATATCGTATACTAGTGGAACAGCTATGTGTAGCAATAATCCGTGTAAGACATCGGTATATCACTAACATGTCATAACAGTGGTCCATGTATAATGTACTAGCATGTCCAGTGAATTATTACTAGTTGCCGTCTTTTATTCATAATCGAGATATACCAATCAATGTCACTAAACAATGTAAAATATAATTTATAAAAGAAAACACTCACAAACTAGTCACGGGAAGGTAGCTCTCTTTCCCACGATCGCAACGGATCCAGAACCGTCCAAATCGGAGTCCGGATGCTCCCGATATCGCCCGAACGCTAAAAGTAACGGAAATAGGTTAAATATGTAAATAAAAATATTTAAAACGCAAATACTGAAAAGTAACAGGGGGTTTTCCATAAGATTACCTTTATTGGGTTTGGATGTGGGTTTGGTGAGATAGCGGGTCGGGTTTGGATCCGATAACCCGAACCCATAACTTATATTAATGGGTAAAAGGGTTAATGGGTTTATGGGTGTTATACCCTACCCAAGAAGGGGTTATTAGGTTTGGCTTTTACCCAAACCCAATTAAGGGAAACAAAATAGCACAGCAGCAGCCTTTGCTGCTGCTGCTTGTCCGCGCCCAGGCCGGCCAGCACCCGCTGGCCGGCGGCGGAGGAGGCCGGCGGCGGCGGCGCGGCCCGCGGCGCGGCGCGGCGGCGGCGGAGAGAGGGTGAGTGAGTAAGAGAGGGTGAGTGAGAGAGAGATAACAGGGAGAGAGAGGGAGAGAAATTAGGAGGGGGCGGCGGTTCGGCTGGGGGCACGGTGGCGGTCGGCCACCGGCCGCGTGGCCGGAGGCGGAGCCCGGTGGCGCGCAGGCCACCGGGGCGCCCCCGCGCGCCGGCGGCAAGGCCGGCAGCGTCCTGCAGCCTACAGGGAGAGAGGGACAGGGAGAGGGATAGAGAGAGAGAAAAGAGAGAGATAGAGAGGAGAGAGGTTAGAGAGAGAGAGTTTGGGAGAGAGGGAGAGATTGTGTGAATGAGAGAGAGAGATTTTAAATTCGGAGGAGAGAGAAGAGGTGGTTGGGTGTGGTTGAAAGAGGCGGTGGGAGAGGAAGCTTGGAGAAGAAGGAAGAAAGAAAAAGAAAAGAAAAGGGTTTTTAATTATTAAAATAATATTATTTAATTCGGCCTAAAATTTGACTTGCCCCGAACGGTGCCCAAAAATTATAAAAAATAGAGAATATTATCCTGAGACATAAGATGAAGACGGTTTATAGAAATTCAATCCGTTTACAAATTAAAATCCCAGAGTGTCTTGTCGATACCGGTGACACCGGTTTGGCCGGATTTTCGATAAATTCAGAAATTCCCCAAAAATACACTAAGGTAGATACTACGATTCTAAGACACACGGTGAAAGCCAATTTTCAAAATTCTACTCCGTTTGTGAAATAAAAATCGTAACGCCGATTATCGATATCGGTCGACACCGACTACGGAGATTTTCCAAAATAATCCAGAAAAATTCCAGAAAATCCTGAAAATTTTAAAATATTAGTAAATAATTTTTGAAACTGAAACCAGCTCAATTGGACTACGACGGAGGTCAAATCACTTTTGTACGCTGTATCGCGTACCAATACTGTGCTACGTACATCAAGGATCAGGGGGTTACAAAAAAGATGCTAAAGAAGGGTAATCCAAGAGCTAATGGAGCTAGTACCAATGGGAAACAATCGAATCAAGCCGACGTACTTGAGAAAGCAGTTGGAGAACCATATGATATTCTGTCGGTGAATTCGGGCAGAGAAAAAGGGAGGTTCTCGGATGCTTGGTTACTTAACTCGGGATGCACATACCATATGTGCTCAAAGAAAGAGTGGTTTAGCATATACGAGCCTTTTGAAAGAGGCACAGTTGCAAGACAGTTGGTGTCACGCCCTGCTTCCCAAAAAACGTGAAAATGGAGTCGCGATAAGAGTCGGTGATGTATATACGCAAGGAAAATATCCCACGCATACACGCTAAGCCTAAAGTAATCTGAACAAGCTATAATATCTACTACGATAAATAAATATCACTGCAATGTGACATATAAATATCTAACACAATGATAATAGATGAATAAAGGAAAGAAATGGCAACGGGATGCGATATAGATAGAATCAGAAAATAACATGAACAAAATAGCAGGAATACGTATAATCAAGGAGAGAGGGACTCAAGCTCCTTGTAACACATGTAATCCTCTCCAAATACCTGATCAACAATAAATAGCCATAAATCTGGATATACAAATTTAGGGAGTTAGAACTCCTAGTGAATGCGTGAGAATAAACTGGAAAGTGCATGTGCATATAACATGTGAGCAGATAAAGAAAATATATATATCAGAATAAGAAATGACATGAATAAAGTAAATAAACAGTAATGTGGATAGCACTTATTAGAGTATGTGTCCAGTCAAGTATTCAGTCAAGTCAGATGTCTATCACGATCTATATATCAAGCGGGTAGAGTCAGTCAGTATTAGAGTCAGATGTCCAATCAGGTTAGGTTTAACATCAGGTGTCCAACATACATACATGTATTAGGTAAAGACAATTAATTACAGTACATTATGAACAGTTTATTATTATTATGTCAGCGATCACCAATTGTCACATGTAATAAATGTATCACATGCTACGCTTATCACACATGTCAATCGGGGTCCTAAGTTATTGAAACTGATCGGTTGGAGACATTATCCATACTTTAGGTGGGTCCTGTACATATCCGGATCACAGCCCAGACTCCTGGAGCTGAACCAGGCCATATCGCTAGGTAATCAAGAACATATATAACATGTATTACAGGAATAAGAACAGGACGGGGTGTTAGTCACCCCACGGGAACCCTACAGTGGAACACTCTTCCGGCTGCGCAACCTATATCCTAAGTTCACCCAAAATACAGACGTTGTCTCCTCTACCAATTTTCCTAATCTCAGTGTAAGTTATTTAATGTCATGTTATTTGTTTATCAAGATTATTTAATGTGCATGTTACTTAGATCACGGGGATAACTCGATGATAGTCACGGTAACCACACCAACATATGTAATCATGATACCGGTATAACAGGATATATAATGTCAGTGAACAGGATACCTTCAATTTTTAGAAACAAAGCTTCATTGAATAGAACCGGAATCCTATCCGTACTCCTCCAGAAAAGAAAACTCGTAAGCGCCTGAACAGGAAACTACTCCACCTTGATTTGCTTCTCCTGTTACAAGTCAGCGTCTTCTCCAACTCAATTCCATCATCTCTTCTTGGCATTAATTTCATTGAATACCCAATCCCCATAATGATAACTATTGGCATTTAGCCTTGTCCCAACTGTTTGGATTCCGGCTACATAAGCCTTTTTTGCTGTTCTTCGTATTAAGGGTAACTCTGGTCTCACCAATTAAGGATTTTTGAGACTTTTGATGTCCTTCCTCTAAGGATAATTCTGCTTTCACCAATTTTGCTTCCTTTTCACACTTTCTTTCCCTTCACCATTATCTTCTCCTTTTGTTTCTTTTCCTCCTCCTTTCTACTACTTTCCATCCTTTCTCCTGACCTCCTGCTACTTTTCTGTTTATACTGTTTTCAATTAAGATGACATGTCATCTTCGTCAGTTCGATACTCCGTTCTCAAAATATTCAAATCTTTCTTTTTCGACATCGACATACTAATTCCTGTGCTACTTTTTACTAGCATTAGCCTGATGAATTGCAAAATAGCTTTTCGATCTATTTCAAACCAATTTTGGTTGCAACTATACCATCTATCATGTGATTGGGACTTGGAATACCCAATGAGCAGCAGTTCTTATCTGTGCTGAGTGTAGGCTGTCTAAAAATCACTAAAAGACAAGCCATTGAAAAGCAGAATTCCAAGTTCTAGACGCAAAGCTAATTTTGGCCGCGTCTCAACACCAAGGCGCGAGGGTTCAAACCCGCGTCTCAGCATCAAGGCGCGAGGCTCGACAGCCGCGTCTCAGCATCAAGGCGCGAGGCTCGACAGCCACGCCTCGGCTGTAACTGCCCTGGTTATGGGGCCAGTCACCGCCCACATAGCGGGAAAGTTAACCCCTCATTGTGGAGTGTTTTTAGGAGGCACGTACGCCCCTGAAACCTCTATAAATAGCCCTGTTGCTATGGAGAAGGGGTCGATCTTTTTTTTGAGGAGAGAAAAGAAAAGAGAAAAGGAGAGGAAGCGGACACACAGGCGCGGGCACAGAGAGAAAGAGAGTCCAACTCTTCAGCTAACTTGCTGTGTTCAAGTTAGTCTTTGCCGACAATCTCTTTGAGAGTTTTGATCGACAGAGCTGTGTTACTCCGTCAACCACCCGAAGAGAAGAGCCCCGGAAGATCTCAACGTTCACCCGGTCAACGGAGAATAAGATTCACTCTCCACCGCCACTTGAAGAACCCAGCCTTAAACAAAGGGAGGATTCAAGACTCAACATCCTCCCTCCCTTGTAGTCGGAAAACTGTTTTGTTGTAATCTTTCAATTGATCCAAGGAAATTTACACCGAATTCATTTCCGTGCGCGTACAAGAGATGGCGACTCCGCTGGGGACTACATTTGTTACTGACGAACAAATCATGGCGCAAGGTGACGTCCTCTATAAGGGGAAGATGGTCGAATCGCTTGTCGTCGAGTTCGACCAGGCAAAGTATGAAGAGTTTCTCTCTTCCGGCTCCAAGAGCCCAAAGACCCGCGTCTGCCGCAGGGTCTCTACGGGACTTGCCCCGAAACCCGCTCTGAGACTCTCTCAGACGCGGCTACTGTGAAGGGTGTTGCGGCCAACTGCGCAAGCGTGACACACGCGCCAACGTCTCTCAGGAGACCCGCGTGGCCTCAGGCGCAGCTGCTGTAAAGGATGTCGCGGCCAACCGCGCCATACAAGACACACGCGCCAACGTCTCTCAGGAGACCCGCGTGGTCAAGCCCTCTGGTGTCTAGCCAGTTCACCCTCTCCCTCAGCACCAGTCGTCGTTGGTTTCTCTCCACCTCCACGACGCAACCGAAACGCTGAGCGCCGACAGAGGAGGCGTGCGCGTCAGCTGCAAGTTGGAACTTCTGATCGTCCAACTGAGGCAGGTCGCAAGGTTCAAACTGGCGTCTCAGTTGCGCCGTATCCAGCACGCGAAGTCCGCGTTTGGCGGCCCAAACGCGAGACTCCCCAAGTTAGCTCCTCTAAAGCTCCACTCACCAGACGCCAAGACGAAGCATGCGCGCCTCATCAAGTACAAGAAGCGCGCGCCTCTAGGCGTAGGGCCCAGCAGCCCGCTCTCTCAAGCGTCTCTGCTCCGACGCACCAATCAGCAACGCGACAGTCATGTCTCTTCTCAGCAGAGACGCCAGACACACGTCCTAAAGCTGCGACGCGAGAACTGCGTCTCTGAATCCTGCGTCCAAGCTGTACAGCGCAAGGATGCCTCCCGCCCTCGAAGTTGCGAGGCTAATCTCTTCGATCCCCTTCCCGCGGATCTAAGGGATTACTTGACGAAGAAAGAAGTGTTAATCAAATCACTTCATCATGTTGTTGCCAACGGCTCATCTCTATGCTCTCTGAGTGCCGTTGCAATTCAGGTGCAAACCAGCAGTCTCTAGTTAGACAGCTGACCCTGATTCCCCGATCAGCTAAGAGAAGTCGTTCCCACAGAAGGAGGGTCTTCTCTGATATTGAATATCCCGAGCTCACTGCTACATGGCGAGTAGGAGTAGGGAAAAATAACCTGCAGTCAGTTTCGAGGATGAATCTGACACAGAACCGGAAGGAGTGTACCGACACACTCGTACCCGGACCGGAGTGATTCCCTCGATTGACTACAATGCCCTAGCCCGGGGCATTGAGGTGAATGACTCGCATTCTGCTATTGCAGAGTCTGTTTTCCATTATGTTTGCAAAGGGAAAACTTACAAAAAAGGTTGAGGAGCTAAATTACAAGTATTCTTAAAAAGATTACAAGTAGATCTCCTCAGAGATTCTGGAGAAGTGTGCCGATAGGAGTCTGGTCAGCGCGCGACCACTTTGTCCCTTTGACGATGCGAGCGATGAGATTCCCTTCTCGCCTGGTTCGGGGAATCGGAGAATAGAAGGTTGGTAGAACCCTCTTGCTGCTTCTCAAAATCGCCTTCAATTAGGAATTCCTTCTCGCCTGGTTCCAGAGATTCTTTGAGAAGAAGGACGATGTTAGGGTATCAACACCCTAGATAGAGAAAGCAATTCTCTAAAAGGTCTCTGAATTCGAGAGCGCACGGTGCTTTGTGAAGAAGCCTCTGCTTGTGGAGTCCTCTTGTATGCCTCTGTGTCTTGATCTCTATTGATCTCTCTCCATTGATCGATCTCCTCTCCTTGTACCCCTGGCGGGCTATTTATAGGGAGAGCAAGGGTATAATCGTCCCTTGAAGATATGGAAACAGATTGAATCAAATCTGTTTAAATCTGGAAATTAGCCTTGCTGCGAGGCTAGGATAGCTTCTGCGGAGCTAGAATTGGCAGGTCGGTTGATTCTCTTGATCTGTTTTGATCCTTTCCATATCGTTGGAGGATTTCCCCTGATCTTCTTACTCGTTTTTTAGCAGAGTCAAGAGATTGCGGCAATCAACTGCCAAATTTGATCTCTGATTTGATCTTAATTGGATTTGATCTGATTGGATCCGATCTCATCCGGAGATTTGATTGGTCAAAGGTTGACTGTGGCAGATCAATAATGGCGCTGCCCGCATTGAGCTCGTGGCGGAGCTAGAGGCAATTCTTGGCGAAGTCCGAAAAAGAGGCTTTTCGGCGAAGCTGTCAGTTGGCTTCTTGGCGAAGTCGAGTGATATTAGCCTCTCAAACGAGGCTATCCCTTTGGGCTCATGCGATGCTAAGTGCTAGCATCTTTAGACCTGCTGAGGTCTGTTTAGAAACAATCCGGGTTCACTGTCTGCTTGCTGGATCAGTGGAGTCCAAGTTGCTTCCTTGTCCCTTGGAGATGGGTGAAAACTGGTCTTCAGCTCGTCTGTCACTTGTCTTTTGTAAATGTCAACAAGTTTAGACATTGTTCGGACCAACAAGAATCTTGTCTTTTTTAAGTGTCAACAAACCCCCTTCAAAGTTTTCGAAAGTCTGTAATGGCTCAGACTACGAAACACTTTGAACTGCTTTGATTGGTGGTGGTGTGGAGTATGAACGTCGCCATGATGGTTGAGTTCAGCTTCGCTTTGAATCCTGCTTTGGGATGTAGATTCGTCGAGGAATCATGTAGACTCGCGTCTGGGTAGCTTCGCAGCTAGTAGCCCCGCATCTGGGCTTCTGAAGATATGTTCGCTTGGGAGGGCATGTCGCTTTCCCGAGATCAACTGCCGTGGGCTGGTTACGAGGAGGATTACTCCTTTCTTCGTGCTGATCGAGGAGATATTCTCCGATTTGCACGTTTCCGAGGGAGGATATTCCCTTTCTTCAAGGCGCCATCAGTGCCTTTTATGAGGGAGACGTTTCTCCCTTCGCACGGTTCCAAGGGAAACCGTCCCTGTTCTCAAGGCGCAGTAAATGCCTTAAATGCGCTCGTGCTTCCACGCTTGAGGCGGCAGCGCTCAGGCCATGGGGCCTATAAATAGGACACTTGAGGTCCTCTGAAGAGAAGTGCTTTGCCTCTCTTCTCTTCTCTTGGTTTGAAAGAGATACTCAGATCTCTGAACTAGTGGGAATGCCCACTCTGGTCATTATCCGGCCAAGGACCGGTAAGTCTTGATCGTTCAACGACTTCACCGATTTTAGGGAATTCATCTCCCTCAATTCAGCTTTAGCAGCTGCTTCAGGGATTAGCTTCCCTTGTTCTCTATTTAACTGATCTGCAGAGAAGGATTTTGGCATAGCTTCCCAGAAAGATCACTGTATATTAAATCCGCTGCCCAGGCAGAACTTAGGACTGGGTCTCTTCAATAGTTGAGCCAGTCTTGCCATATAGGCGGAGCTAAGACTGCATCCCACGGGGTCAGTCTGGCTAGCCATATAGGTGAGGCTTGGACTTGGCGTTTGTCGAGCCAGCCCATCAGTGCTGTGTAGGCGAGGCTTATCCTCTGCTGAAATTGGATTGCTTTGACCCAAAAGATTCTGATTTGCAGTTTTTTCTGTGCTTAACTGCTAATCTGTTCTGATTTTGCATTGCAGTGAGCTATGCTTGCCAATCTTGTGACTTGATGGAAGGAACCATAAATTGCCTTATGCTTCTCCGGTTGAAGCTTTACTTTTAAGCAGGAGGAACAATTCGGGGCAGCGGGTGCGTGTCCCAGAGGCTATTGGCAGCCTCTTATACGAGATGATTCGTTCTGAGGTGAGGCTGGTAGCCGCTTTGTCGGAGATGATCCGTTTCGGGGCAGTGGGCGTCACCTGTGAGATTACTGGCATCATTGCCAACTTTCAACTTTGGTGGCCTTTAAGGGCGATCCACTTCGGGAAGGAGGGCATCCCACCTGTCAGACCACTGATATCAGTGCCAATTCCCATTATACGTGATCTATCGTGTTGGCGGCGATAAGTTTTATTGCCAGGCTTCAACAAAAATGGCCTGGCAAGATCTGCCATTTTTGTGGAGAATAATGACCGTGTCCTTGCGGCGCCACTGATTACGGCCTTGTGCAGGAGGAAGGCCTCCTTTGTCCAGTCGATTTGACTTAGAAGCGGGTAAAACCACTTGTATGCTTTTTGGCGCAAATGACCCTATCGAGCAACTGGGTGTGTTGTATGAAACACAACTTTGATGTAATATCAATGTACTCCTCCTTTTAAATCAATGAAAGTTCATCTCTTGATTATCTGATCTTTGCTTGCTTTCTTTGAGGGTTTGGCCATAGCGGGGCTAAATTGTATGCGGAGTTAAGGACATAGTCCTTTCTTTGGGTAATCTTCGCGAGGCTGGCATTTCAGCGCCTTTTTAGAAGGCTAAGGTAAGCCTTTCGGCGAAGTCCTTGAAGGATTGTGCGAAATCCGCACTTTAAGCCAGGGCGAGGTTAACCCTTAACGGAATCGAAGCAGCGCTTCTCGGGAAGGCGCTTTGGGCGGCGTTTCGAATTAATTCAAAACGGCGGCATACGCCCTTTTCGAGGCCTCGTTTCAAGCGCTGATTGGCCTATAAAAGCCCGATCGGGCTGAGCAGGAAAAGATCTCCTTTTTCAGAGAAATTTCTTGACTTTCCCTCTTCCTCTTCCTTCTTCGTTCAGGAATTCAAGAACTTCCACAGTTCTTCAATGGCGCCCAAGAGACGAGCGGGAAAAGAGATCGCAACCTCTGCAGCGGAGGGTCCTTCTCCTCCGGTCATCGAGCGACCAGTCACTGGTAAGGGATTTTCCTATCTGATTAGAGACTGTGGTCTCTCTCCTTTGGAGCCGACATTTGGCGATTAGGACGATTGAATATGATCCGTCCTCATTAGGGAACTTGTTTCCTTGAACCTCCCTATTTTCCTTGCACAGGGGAATTAAGAACCGAACGGTTCTTCCTTAGGCTTCCGTACGAAGCCATTACTCGGGCCGTCTCCATCCTGTTGAGGAACAGGATATAGGTCTGTTCCTTCAGTCATGGCCACGAAGGGTGACTTTTGACCATGATGCCCTCTTGGTGACGTTAGCCCTTAGGGCTATACCACTTCCTGCTTAAGCGAAGTTGGTACTTTGGACGCCTTCTGCAAAAATGCAATTATATTCGCGAAGCTGTCGCCTTGCTGGCCTTGCTTGCTGAGCGAGGCTATGCCTTAGTGAATTTCTATGTCTTCATATTCACTTGAATGTCGAACTAATAATAGTTCATTTCTATCTTTGCAGTGCATTACGCTCCCGATCTCCTGAGTAGTCTGTTTGGGCTGACCAGTGGAGCAGATGGTAACCTCAGCCTGCATTCCATGGACAGGCCTCTTTGTTCAGTGAACGGAGCTCCCTTGTCCGGGATACACTCATCCAAGGCGGTCATCCGCAGACCACGCGGAGTATCTTGACCACGGCTCCTCTTGAGGATATTGACCGTCAGACTTACAGGAAGCCCGACTTTATGTTCGGGGATGCCGCATCCGATCCCGATCGCCAGTTGCAGGCAGGCGAAGGACAATGGGTCTTTCAACTGGATGGTGAGAAGTTTTACCTTCCGTCGACTAAGCGGCACTTTCCTCCATCTTCCTTTGTGAATGTGACTCAGGCTCGGAAGATGGTGTGGGGCATAAGCCGAAGCGTCGAATCCGTTCATGTTGGGAGATTGACCTTTCAGTCCGGCTATTCAAGGGCGGGTCCTCCCCTCAGCATAATGGGGCTATACCCTGGGAAGGTATCGCGGGAACTTCCAGTGGGAGAGAACCCGGCTGTGGCGCAGACCTTTGGCACTCATTCTGCGCAGTTGACAGGAACTACCCTGCAACTGACTTCAGGGCTCCTGGTTGGGTTCATCCTCCTAAGACATGGTGGGCGGACTTGACCAACTATATCCTCGCTCACTTCGAGGAGGACTTAGAGGAGCTGAATCTCTATGAGGCCGTCAGGGCGACCTGCTACGGCATTGAGATGAAGGTGGCGTGCTTCTACGCCATCCTTGAGTTGTACTGCCCGGCTTCGGGGACCTTCTTCACCCCGGTTGGCGAGTTGGGCATGGCTTTGCATGAGATGTGGGAAATCTTTGTCCTGCCTTTCGGGTCTCTTCCATACGAAGAGTACTTTCCCTGTGAGGCGGAGTTGGCTATTCTGGAGAAACAGGAGCCTGTGATGCTCGAGACTTATCGGGAGTTGATGTGCCACTTGCATATTTGCTCCAGCATCCACGGTGGTGGCAAGGGTAGCTCGAAGAGCTTAAAGAGCTGGGGAAGTTACCTGTTCCCAGACATGAAGAATGCTCCTGAAGCAGCTCATCGCGGAGTTGCTGATGGCGATATTGTTGAAAGGATGGAGATGTGTCTCCAAAGGGATATCGTCGTAACAGAAGACGCTGGTCCTTATGAGAAGGGTGATATCCTTCGGAGCTTTCACCATCAGGCCCGTCGGCCTATTTCTCGAAAGGCGCTGCTGGCCGTTTTCTTAACCGTCTGGTTAAAGAAGTGTGTTGTGCCTTCTTCCTCGGGTGACATCGTCCACCCGAATGTTCTGCTACCCGCCGTTCGCTTGGCCCATGGCCACCGTCTGGGTCTTCTCCCGGCCATGGTGTGCTGTATTCAAAGAGGCCTTCGCGCATTAACGGAGGCTTTCTGCAGGCCGCCGGCGACAAGACGTGGGAAGAGTGCTATCCTTCCTTGCGATGGACCCAATCCTAGGGTGGGTCTACCGTACACCTGCTTGATGGCGTGGTTCGCCTTACACTGCCCTACTTTGATTAGAGCTGGGGAAGATCCTCCGCAGGGTGTTCGAACGGCGCTTCTCCGCCGGTTTGAAGGCTGTTCTTGGATGAAAACCTACGTGGCCGAGGCCCGTAAGTTAGTGCGTCGTCATGACGCTTATAGCCTGTTCCGCTGTTTTCCTCGCATTCGGGGTGCAGGATATAACGAGGAATTCCGAGATGCGGAGTCAGGGCGGTCTCCCATGAGTCGGGGCGTTTTCGAGTGGCTGGTCAGCATCCGGCCCTCGCACTTGCTGTACAGGAGTGGGGATATCTGCTACCTGGAACCCTACGTCCCGAGTCGATTTGCCCGCCAATTCGGGTACGACCAGCTGTATGTGGGCAACCCCAATTCGGACCTGGCTTTCATGGGGAGTCTTATTGATGGGGCCCGTGCCTGGCGGTTCTTTACTGCGGATGGCACTGGGGCGTGGCTACGCACGCCGCTGCAGGATCCCGGCCTATCGACGACCCTATGCTTTTGCCAGTGGTACGCGGCTTCCAACTCCACACCTCCTGGATTTAATGCCAATACTACGGGTGTGAAGTTAATCTCTCAGCGACTGAGGTGGAAAGCCTCTGATAAGAGAGAAGGCAAACGGGTTCGTGTCCCCGGCTTGGAGGAGTTCATCGCTGTGGATGACAGCGAGGCTTCTGATGCGGGGAGCCCTCGCTTCGAGATGGGGGCTGGAGCTGATACTCCTGCGGCTGGCTCTGGTGTGGTAGGAACGTCTTCCCCACGACGTGTGGGAGGAGTGGAAGAAGAGGATTCTGACGTCCACTTCAAGAGAAAGCGGGCAGGTAGCGGATCTCGTAGGAAGTCATTGGCGAAGAAGCCCCGTCGCCAAGCTCCTACGATTGTCGTAGAGGGTTATCCCTCTACAGCGATTCCTCCTGCTGCCGCACTAGCAGCTGAACCGTCGGTCGCTGAACCGACTAGTGGTGAATTCGCTCCAGTCTGGGTAAGGTTAACCTTGTTCATATAATACGCCTTTTTGTGCGTTCCCATTGACTTATCATCAATCCTTTTTGATTGTAGGAGCTGAGGCAGCTGGAGAACAAGGGGAACATTATGATCCCCTATTCACTTATGGGGCTGCAACCGGTTCCCCTGCTCACTCGGAAGAGTCTGGGAGTGGCGCGGCTGATGTTGATCCTTCAGGTGTTGGGACTTCTAAAGAAGTCCTGAGGCGTCGAGCTCTATCGGGTGGTCTACAGGATATTCGGCAAGCGAAAGCGAGCCGGTTGTTCGTGCTGATTCAGGCAAAAATTTTCCGATGGAGCCTCTGGAGACTGGTGGAGCCGACGAGATGTTCGAGGCAACATCATCCTTTGGTATTGTCGTACCCTCTTGGCTTTTTCTGTATGTAGTGTCCCGACTAACCGCAGTCTTGTTACAGGTGTTCGGCCTCAAGACGCATCAACTTCAAGGGAGCCAGTAGATCTTCCTGAGGGATCGAAAGGTGACATGAGCACTTCGGCCACAGCGGATGCTGCTGTGTTGGACGTGCTGTACGGCAACCTGCCTTCTTATCGGCCCAAATCAGCTGAAGGACCAGAGGTTGAAGGGCGGTAGTGCCGGAGGTATCCTCACTCCCAATCACATCAACAAGTGAGCTGCGGACTGTTTTGCCGAGTGCGGCACTGAGGGTGATTGCAAGCCCTACTTCTCCAACCCTGGTGGTTGAGCCTGCTGCCCAGGAGGTGGTTACCAGTCCTACCTCCGCGGTGGCTGGCGTGCTGGTTTCGATGAGGACTCCGCCAAGATCGCCTTCGGCTAGTCCTGCTGCTATCAGTGTTCCCGCTGCTTCTTCTGCGACGGCGTCGACCAGGCTGGTGGACTTTTCCGAGGTTGCCTCCCTGCCCGAAATGGCTGAGGCCGAGAATGATTACATAGGTGACCTGGTCGATAGCTTTTATAAAAGCTTGGAGCGAACCATCGTCCTAGTTTTGAAGGGCTCGCCTGTACCATTCTCAAAGCTGAAGGTGGTCCTCTCCCGTGATATTGAGAGTATTCGGGACTTCGAGGGGTACCATCAGGCTACTGCTTTAGAACTCCTGGTGGATGACCTTGAGAAGGCTGTAGAGGAGTGGCGCCATTTCTATTGCTCAGACCCGGCGTCCTTAGCTGACGAGCAGTTCGCTTGTCTTGTTGCCCGAAAGCACGAGGCTCGGCTTGCTGCTGAAGAGGCTGCTAAGGCCGTCTCTTCTGATTTGAAATCCTTGGAAACAAGGTAAGCGGAGGTTGGAAGTGCAATTGACGCCTCCACTAGTGCTCTTCTTGGTGCTGAGGATAAGATTGCGAAGGCTGAGGAGATGATCAAGAAAGCAAATCTCCTCTTATCCAAGGCCATACCGGTGCGTCTTGAGGAAACTGCGCGGCTCGAAGAGCTCAGAGCTCAGAGTGAGGAGTTTGCGCGGCAGGAGTTGTCACAGAGGGCGACTTTGGCGGAAGTCGAAGCTCGTCTGGCCCAGGCGGTGGACTTTGATGAGGCTGAGCTGAGGTCACAGGCGCTTGCCCAGGCTGCTGATGACAGGAAGACGAGGCTAAATGCCCTCGGAGAGTGGCTCAGGTCGTACAGTGTACGCTTGTAGGTCATTGTATACGTGCCTCCATGTATCCCCATCTTTTGGCATTAATGGAAATTCTTTCTTTTGTTTTGGCTTCTGTCGAATCTCCAATCTTGTTCTTGCTTGAGGACGTAGTCTTTGAGACGTGGCTATCCGTCGGTTCAGAGGTCGCAATGACATAACCGATTAAGACGTCAGCAATCTCGAGGTTAGCCCTTTGCGGGACTGAAGGGGAGATACTTGCCTTTTGTAAATGTCAGCAAGCATCGGTGAGTCCTGTCTTTTGTAAGTGTCAACAGGCTCAAAGTTGAGACTTAGCTGTCTGCTGGTTCAGAGGTCGCAATGACATAACCGGTTGAGACGCTACTAAGCTTAATGGTAGATGAAACTTGGCTATCTGCCAGTTCAGAGGTCGCAATGACATAACTGGTTGAGAAGCCACCAAGCTTCAAAATAGGTGATACTCGTCTTTTGTAAATGTCAACGAGCATCGAGACCTGTCTTTTGTAGATGTCAACAGGGCTCAAGTTGAGACTTGTCTTTTGTAAATGTCAACAAGCTCAAAATTGAGACTTGGCTGTCTGCTGGTTCAGAGGTCACAATGACATAACCGGATGAGACGCCACCAAGCTTCAAAAATTGGTGATACTTGTCTTTTGTAAATGTCAACAAGTATCGAGACCTGTCTTTTGTAGATGTCAACAGGGCTCAAGGTTGAGACTTGTCTTTTGTAAATGTCAACCAGCTCAAAATTGAGACTTGGCTGTCTGCTGGTTCAGAGGTCGCAATGACATAACCGGATGAGACGCCACCAAGCTTCAAAAATTGGTGATATTTGTCTTTTGTAAATGTCAACAAGTATCGAGACCTGTCTTTTGTAGATGTCAACAGGGCTCAAGGTTGAGACTTGGCTGTCTGCTGGTTCAGAGGTCGCAATGACATAACCGGATGAGACGCCACCAAGCTTCAAAAATTGGTGATACTTGTCTTTTGTAGATGTCAACAAGTATCGAGACCTGTCTTTTGTAAATGTCAACAGGGCTCAAGGTTGAGACTTGTCTTTTGTAAATGTCAACAAGCTCAAAATTGAGACTTGGCTGTCTGCTGGTTCAGAGGTCACAATGACATAACCGGATGAGACGCCACCAAGCTTCAAAAATTGGAATGGAGTTTGGAAAAGTCTCGTTTTCACGGGGAGAAACGAGGGAATCACTGTCATAGGTTTAGTGTTAACGTAACAGCAAAATGTATTTGTGGTCTTACCATTCTATGGATGAGAATTGGTAAGTGATTTTGGAGGTCTCATTCTCACAGGGAGAAACGAGGGGATTGCTGTCATAGGTTTAATGTTAACATAACAGTGAAGCATATGTGGCCTTACCATCCTATGGATGAGAATTGGTAAGTGATTTTGGAGAGGGAATCAAATGGGAACTGGTCCCTTAGGATTTTTAGCAAATCCCCAGCTGTCAACGGGTTTGATATGCCTTTCCGACTACCGTTTGAGTCGGGCTAGCCATGCTATTCCCCTCAGCATGATGAGTTGTTGAGGACTTATGTTGGGCTTAAAGGCCAACATTTTCCTCTATCCTTAATCGTTAAGGATATTAGATTATCAGGTTAATGTCTGCATAACCCTAACTCTCCTTTAGGATAACTGGTGCACGGCCAGGTTCCTGTTGGTTTATGGCTGTATGATCTCACTCGGAGGAAGAGAAAGGCTCTCTTTGTGTGTACTTCGCACACGAGGGTCTTGATCAGAGGTGTAATGTTAACTTGATCATGAGAAGGATCCTTGATTAAGGATAATACTTCTTTAAGAACTTGCCATTGATCGGCATCATGAGTAGGTCGCCCTCTGCAGTCGTGAGGCGGTATGCTCCATTTGAATAGACTGTTTCTATTACAAACGTCCTTCCCATTTAGGCTGAAATTTACCTTTGGTCTTGTGCGTCATAATCATCGGTCGTCTGACGGCTAAGACCAGGTCTCCTTTCTGGAAGACTCTCTGTTTGACCTTCTTATTGAAGGCTTTTGAGATTCGAGCTTGATATAGCTCAATATGCTGCTGAGCTTGGAGCCGCTTCTCGTCCAGGGCTTCGAGCTCTTGAAGGCGCAATCGATCATTGACTTCTAATGTGCACTTGGTGGTCAGGGCCACTCGTAATGACGGCATCTGGATTTCCAATGGGATGACTGCTTCGCACCCATATACCAGAGAAAAAGGCGTATTGCCTGTCGGTGTCCGAACCGTGGTTCGGTAGGCCCAAAGACATTCACCGAGCTTTTCGTCCCAATCTCGCTTATTCGAGGAGACGAATTTCTTGAGCAACTTGATGATTGTTTTGTTGAATGCTTCCGCCAAGCCATTGGCAGCAGGATTATAGGCAGTTGAAGCCACATTCTGAATTCGGTATTTATTGCAGAACCAATAGAATACTTGGCTTATGAATTGGGGACCGTTGTCGTGGATGATCCGCCTAGGGACACCAAATCGATGGATGACGTGGTGCTTGATAAAGTGAACCACATTGGAGGTTTTGACTTCAACCAGTGGTATACCTCCGCCCATTTTGAAAAGTAGTCGGTTATTGCTAGGATAAACCGGTGTCCTTTTGTCGAAGAAGGGCTGATTGGCCCTACGACGTCTATTCCCCATGCTTCAAATGGCCATGAAGCAGCAGTCGGGTGGAGCAACTCCGAAGGCTGGTGTATGAAGTCCGCATGAATCTGACATGCTTTACACCTTCGTGCATATTGGATGGCATCGGCTATCATAGTTGGCCAATAGTATCCCAGCCTATGCAACCTGTCTTTAAGCTTTGGTCCTGGCTGATGAGCTCCGCAAGTGCCATCGTGCGCTTCTTGAAGCGCTTCCTGTGCCTCTGAATGAGAAAGGCAACGGAGGAGGACACCGTCATATGAACGACGGTAAAGTGTCTTCAGAATTGGATCGTAGTAGAACCGGAGAGACCTTCGCCTGATGGACGCCGCTTCTTTGGGATCGTCTGGAAGCAGACCGTGCAAAGCATAGTCGATGAGAGGAAAGCGCCAGTCTCTTGGTTCAAAATCTGTGGAGACATTATAGGCTTCTCGAGTTCTTAGCATGTGCTTGAAGCATACAAGGTGTCGAGTTGCGACTGTGAGGTGATACTCGGTGTCGGCTGGCAAGGCTAGCGTTGTTGCTAATGCAGCAAGAGCGTCCGCCTTGGTATTCTGAGATCGAGACACATGCCCGATGTAGAAACCTTCAAATAGGTTAGCCAATTCGATGGCTGTATGATAATAAGGCACCAAGTCCTCATGGCGGACTTCGTATTCGCCTTTAACCTGATTGATGATCAGTTTTGAATCGCCATAAGCTTCGAGGTAGCGTACCCCCATTCCATGGGCGAGTTGAAGACCGATGAGCAGAGCATTATATTCTGCAACATTGTTGGAGCATGATTCTGTCAGAGAAAATGCTCTGGGCAGGACATGATTCTGTGGGGAGATAAACACAACCCCCACTCCGGCAATAATCTTGCCTTTAGGGCCCATTCGCGATGCTCCATCAAAGAACATCTGCCATACTTCCTCTTCTGAGGTTGCATTAGACTCGAAGACCTCATCAGGGATGTCTTCGTGAAGTTTTGAATGCTCCGGAACTGGATGAGCAGCCAAGAACTCTGCAAGGGCCTGGCCTTTAACCGCCTTCTGAGGCGTGAAGATCATGTCGTATTGAGACAATAAAAGTGCCCACTTAGCCAATCTTGAATTCAATGATCCTGGCTTCGTCATAAGAAGACGCAATGGGTTTACTCTGGAGATGACATGTATGGTCTGGCTGACCAAATAATGTCGTGTCTTCTGGACAGCGAAGACGAGAGCTAAACACTCTTTCTCGATAGGTTTGTAGCGAGATTCCGCTCCTATGAGAGATCTGCTCAGATAATAAATGGCCTGCTCGTGGCCATTGTCGTCCCTTTGAGCGAGGAGGGCACCGAGGGAGTAGTCCATAGCCTTTACATAAAGCAGGAATGGCTTCCCTGATGTAGGGGCCACTAAGACTGGAGGCTTTGTGAGGTACCTCTTGATGTCTTCATAAGCTTCCTGACAAGCTTGATCCCATACGAAGGAAGTACCCTTTTTCATGAGCCGGGTGAACGGCTGACAGCGGCCTGAGAGATTTGCGATGAATCTTCTGATATAAGCCAGCCTGCCTTGCAAGCCTCTGAGCTCTTTGAGATTCCTTGGCGGAGGCATGCTCTGAATAGCTTTGACCTTGTCTGGGTCAAGATGAATTCCTTTTGATGTGACAATAAACCCAAGGAATTTGCCGCTTGACACTCCCAAGAAGGATTTTGTCGGGTTCATTTTTAGTTGATGAGCCCGCATTATGTCGAACATCGTTCTCAGGTCGCGAAGATTTCATTCTTGTTGCGGCTTTTGACGGCGATGTCGTCAACATAGCACTCCACCGTTTTTCGGAGATGATCGCGAAAGATCATACTCATTGCCCGCTGATAGGTTGCACCAGCGTTCTTCAGTCCGAAGGGCATTACAGTGTAGCAGTATACCCCCAATGGTGTTCGGAACGAAGTATGCTTCTCATCGTTGGGATACATCTTAATCTGGTTGTACCCTGAAAAGCCGTCCATGAAAGACATCCTTTCGAACCCGCATGTGTTGTCAATCATGACATCGGTGATGGGCAGCGGAAATTCATCTTTGGGACAGGCCGTATTGAGGTCACGGTAGTCGATGCAGATCCGTATTTTCCCGTTCTTCTTGAGGACGGGGACTATATTAGCCACCCAATCTGGATGTTGTTCCTCCCGGATGAAGCCACACGCAATGAGCTTGTGAACTTCGGCTTCAATAGCTTCCATGATGTTCGGACGAAACCGACGTTGTTGCTGCTTGACTGGCTTGACGTCAGGCTTGATGTTTAGACGGTGCATAGCGAGCTGTGGATCAAGTCCGGGCATGTCTTCGTAGCTCCATGCGAAGACGTCTATATACTCTCTTACGAGTATTATCAATTCTTCCTTTTCTGTAAGTGATAGGCTTTCACTTATAAAGATGGGCTTAGGGTGGTCTTGGCTACCCAAGTTGACCTGTATCACCTTATCTTCAGTAGGTGGCTCGCGCAGTTCAAATCGTTTTTTCCATTGAAGGTCTAATTGCTGGGCCCATGGTTCCTCATCAGTGGCTTCTGCGGGCTCCAATTGACTGCTTGAGGTCATATTAGCAGTGAGGTCCTTGAACATTCCTCCTATGCTGATATCGGAGTCCCACTCGGAGGAAGAAGCCGAATGTGATGGAATTGGTCCATCGTCCTTGACTTGAATGGTTGCTGACGATGTGGGTGTAACATACCCCAACCCCCTGCGTGTACTATCATAGTAATTTGCAGGCTTCCCTTTAGGCACAAAGTTCCGCATCAAACCACGCCTTCCTTTTTCGAAATTCAGGCCTGCTCCATGCTTCAAGTCGTACCCCATTTTCTTCATAATACGGCGCGCTGGCCGCACGTAATGAAAGAATTATGGAGTGTCTGAATCTGAGCTTGAATCTGCGATTGTGGATCCCCGTGGCCGGGTTCTACCGAAGATTATCGGCGGCTGACCTTGTTTGGACGGAGGGATCACCAGTGTGGCCCCTTCTATAGCTTCCATAGATGTGCTGGCCACACTTGGCTTATGTACGGGCACATGCAGAGAGCCATCCGTAATGGATTTAATCGACCCAATACTCGCAGGATAATCAAAAGAAATATTATCATTAATTACCCATTCTCCTTCATCCTCTGAAGGAGTATTACATAGGGATTATTGAGACATGCTATAATTGGTTCACCAATCAGAATGGCTGGCATGCCTGTTTCGGATTCTGAATCCGCCTCGTTGCCACTTTCATAATCGTCCGGCAACGATTCTTTAAGTGCCCCACCGGCCTCTTGATATAGGAGAGCGTCAGTGAAGTAGTTTTCCACTCCTTTGAAGGGTTGCTTTTCAGCGAAGACAGTTCGTACTGTCGCGTCATCTTCAACATATTTGAAGCATTGATGGAGGGTGGAAGGGACGATCCAGTTGGCATGGATCCATGGCCGTCCCAGCAGCAGGTTATATGAAGTGTCAGCATCAATGACATAGCACGTCACTTCTGACTTCAGGCTCCCGATTCTGCAACGGAGTCAGATTTTTCCCAGTGGATGACTGCTCCCGGCGTTGAAACCGTATATTGTAGTAGTGGTTGCGGACAACCTGTACAATGGTATGCTGAGGAAGTAGAGAAGCCTTTTGGGGATGATGCTGAGTGCAGACCCTGGATCGACTTGTACCCGCTCAATGCATGTTGAACCGATATATCCGGTGTAATACAGAGGTCGATCATGCTTGTTGTCTTTGAGAAGCATATCTTCCGCCGTGAAGGTAATAGCGGGCACCTTTGATTGTGCATGATGACATTCTGGGCAGGGAGACTGGGCGTCATCATTAGGGATCTCAGGCATGCATGTCAGAAAGGATTCTGAATTGGCTAGCGCATCCCTGAGTGCTTCTCTTGTTTCTTTCGAGAGGCGAAGGAGCCCGTGTATAGTGATACGAGCTGAGATATTGGCCAGCTGAGCCAATATGTCAAAGCGAAAGGGTGTATCAAACCCTTGGCCTGGGGGTTTCTTCAACACGTGGTCGAATCGTACCTCCTTAGGCTTCTCTTTTCCCTTGGTTGGGATTGGAGTGGATGCTGGTATTTGTACTGACGTCGTTTGCTGTTGTATCTCGTCAGTAGACTTTTCATACTGCCTCAAGTATGATTTTCCGAATCGGGTCCCCGTCTGTTGAGGCGCATCGGCTTTCGTTGTGCAAGCATGCTTTTCTCCTTCGGAATCACTAAGGGAAGCCGATGTAAGATTGCCGTCGTCTGGCAGGATGGAGATGACATTGCAAGACTTGCCCTTTGAGTTGGGCTGCTTTGGATCCCGCTGTACGTATTAGACGAGGTCCGGATGTATCCACATGACTTCTCCTGTCTCCAATGTTAAGGAACAAGACCCTTATTGTTTTGAGCTGTAGCTGGAAGATGCTTGACTTCCAACCGTGGCGCAGGGACGGAATAAGTCCCGTCAGGAACTGTGACCTTTGGAGCTTTGCCGAACTCAAGAGTCACCATATTGGCAGTGACTTTCTTTTGCTCCGTCTTCAACGTCAGAACTCCGGCGTCGACCAAGGCTTGAATTCTATCCTTGAGAACATAGCACTTGTCAGTAGGATGGTGGACCATCCTGTGGTAGAGGCAGTATTTAGGGTCGTTTGTGCGCCCTATCTCATTGGGACGCCGCGCATCCGGCAGCTTCATTTTGTTCCCTTTGTGGAGCAGATGGAATATGGTGACCACCTGATCGTCTTTGAACGAGTACTGCTTCGGAGGGAACTTAGGCTCCTGATTGTTGAAGCCGCTCTTCTTGGCCTTCGACTGCACATCTCCGGATAACTCCACAGACATAGTCTCTTTGCCTTTAGCTTGAGAAGGTTGCGGTAGGTCGCCACGCCCTTTGTTGTTCATCCCCCACTTGCCTCTAGGGGCGGATGGTTCGAACTTTTTAGCTGATTTCTCGGCTATCTCAGCTTGTTCGACCAATTCTTTCCAAGTGTGGGCTTTAACAGCCCCCATGCGAACTTCCACTTGATCTAGGAAGTTGTGTCTGCATGTCTGCAAAAGCATGGGTAATGGCATCCCTGCTGGGCACATCAAGGATAAATTTCTGAATCGTTCAATGTAGTCACGGACAGATTCGCCCTTCCTCTGCACAGTGGAGAGGAGTTTGTCCATGGTCACTTCGGTATCGTCCTCATAAAAACAAGAGAGGAATCGAGTTTTCAGGTCGATCCAGGAGTTGATAGGACCCGGGGGAAGACTTCGGAACCAGTCAAATACCACCCCCTTTAAGGTGCCAATGAATAGCCTAGCCATGATGGCGTCATTGCTTATAACATTACCAGTCTGAGACCGGAAATAGTAGATGTGCTGATTTGGCGAGCTCTTTCCATCATAGGTATGCAGCGTTGGCGGTTTGAACTTCGGTGGATATGGCACCGAATCCCACTCCAGCGGATAAGGACGGACTGCCCCTACCTTCTTTAATTCATCCCTCTGAGCTAGGGATGCGATTTGAGCTTGGAGGCCCTTAAGGACTTCGGCGTCTAAGGAAGAACCCTCCTTGGATTTCTCCGGCTTTGGTTGCTCATTGCTGAAGTGTTCCTCCTCATCGTGATTGCTCCCGGCATCATTGTTATTCCGGTTACTGAGGAGTTGAGCGAGCATCTGTTGAATATTGTCCAGGGCCTCTTGCTGAGTTCTGGAAGTTTGCTCCTGAGCTTCCAGGCGTCGACGAAGATCGTCGTTGACGTTATCAGCCATATTGACTGATGCTCTGTCTATTCGCACCGAACTGACTGTCGCCGAAGAGGCGTACCCACTATTTTCATCTTCTTCGTCCGATGATTGGAGTGACCTCCTGGGCTCTGGCGGGGCTAGGGCCGTCGAGGAGGAAGGCTGTTCATAAGTGTAGGGTATCGCCACCCTGGATCTGGTGTTTCGGAAGACACCTTCTTCATGCGCCAAGACTTCACCTAAGCCTGGGCTGTAGTCTGGATCTGGGGATCTGTAGGGGGTGTCGTCAGATGTTTGTCTTCCCCTGCGCAGCTCCCGTCCTCTCCCAGTCATGTTGACGGATGCGGAGGGGAGATCTCGCAAGATACTCCTTCTGCGATGCTTCATCGGGGCTTGTACCGATAGCCGATCAAAACTGACCGTCGTCTTGGAGGCGTGGTGGAAGTTGGTCCCAGCCGGCAATGGGCCGAGTGGAGTGTCACCAGCTGACATCCCACTTGTCGACAACAGGGGGAAGAGGTTTGTTTATCCGCTAATATTTTCCTCAGATCAGACCCGGTTGGGTCATTGCAATCGAGCGCAAAGGCTCTTTTGGATCGCACATAGGGCGATGTCCTGCTTCTTTATCCCTGCAGACGGGATTAGCACTGAATAGTGCTTTGGTTCTAGCTTCGCCATCAGACGCGAACTTAGTGCTTGACGCACTGGAAAGCGGAGCACGCTGCGGTGCTTTACCCGCTATGCTGCTGCGAAGGCAATTAGCCTTATATGGTACTTTGGCTTCGGCTTTGCGGTCATGAACCCTGCGCGTACTTTGTGGTACAGTAGCTTCGCTCATGAGAACGAGGCCGGCACAAGACATCGCTGCTCTTGAATTGGACAACGGTATGATTGCCGTTGTAACTTTATGATTGGAGCAGACAGGCATCTTGCCTTTTTCTTCACGAGAGAGGCGCGGTTTAGGCGTAGCTACGCCTGAAGCTTCAGTCGAAGACTTCTGTTTAGGCCTCCATACCCGCCTTGGCAGAGGAGACTTAGGTTCGCAAGGAACCTGATTAGCCACACACGAGGCTGAGGGGTGTTAGCAGAATTCTGCTTCCGGTTTCTGATTTGAAACCTTGGTCGTGGAAACCCTCCTATGCTTCCGTGCTCGAAGCGTTGGGCCACCCCCAGAGAGGACTTCTTCAAATCTTCCTTGATCGAACTGAACCACCAAGTTCTCACAAGTAAAGGAATCAGACTGCGGACGTGCTCCCTTGTTGCGCCAAATAACCGCAGTAGGTCCGTAGAGAACCTTTTTAGTCTCCATAGAGACTTTCCTTGAAGATATAGCCAGAGAAGCTCTGGCTGCACCGGCTTTTCTGAATTCAGAGTTAGACCCGAAGGTCTGTTCGTCGCATTGCGACACTTGATTCTCGGCAGTGGAGAATTTCGTCCCCAGCGGAGTCGCCATCTTGTTTTCCATTATGTTTGCAAAGGGGGAAAACTTACAAAAAAGGTTGAGGAGCTAAATTACAAGTATTCTTAAAAAGATTACAAGTAGATCTCCTCAGAGATTCTTGAGAAGTGTGCCGATAGGAGTCTGGTCAGCGCGCGACCACTTTGTCCCTTTGACGATGCGAGCGATGAGATTCCCTTCTCGCCTGGTTCGGGGAATCGGAGAATAGAAGGTTGGTAGAACCCTCTTGCTGCTTCTCAAAATCGCCTTCAATTAGGAATTCCTTCTCGCCTGGTTCCGGAGATTCTTTGAGAAGAAGGACGATGTTAGGGTATCAACACCCTGGATAGAGAAAGCAATTCTCTAAAAGGTCTCTGAATTCGAGAGCGCACGGTGCTTTGTGAAGAACCTCTGCTTGTGGAGTCCTCTTGTATGCCTCTGTGTCTTGATCTCTATTGATCTCTCTCCATTGATCAATCTCCTCTCCTTGTACCCCTTGCGGGCTATTTATAGGGAGAGCAAGGGTATAATCGTCCCTTGAAGATATGGAAACAGATTGAATCAAATCTGTTTAAATCTGGAAATTAGCCTTGCTGCGAGGCTAGGATAGCTTCTGCGGAGCTAGAATTGGCAGGTCGATTGATCCTCTTGATCTGTTTTGATCCTTTCCATATCGTTGAAGATTTCCCCTGATCTTCTTACTCGTTTTTAGAAGAGTCAAGAGATTGCGGCAATCAACTGCCAAATTTGATCTCTGATTTGATCTTAATTGGATTTGATCTGATTGGATCCGATCTCATCCGGAGATTTGATTGGTCAAAGGTTGACTGTGGCAGATCAATAATGACGCTGCCCGCATTGAGCTCGTGGCGGAGCTAGAGGCAATTCTTGGCGAAGTCCGAAAAAGAGGCTTTTCGGCGAAGCTGTCAGTTGGCTTCTTGGCGAAGTCGAGTGATATTAGCCTCTCAAACGAGGCTATCCCTTTGGGCTCATGCGATGCTAAGTGCTAGCCTCTTTAGACCTGCTGAAGTCTGTTTAGAAACAATCCGGGTTCACTATCTGCTTGCTGGATTAGTGGAGTCCAAGTTGCTTTCTTGTCCCTTGGAGATGGGTGAAAACTGGTCTTCAGCTCGTCTGTCACTTGTCTTTTGTAAATGTCAACAAGTTTAGACATTGTTCGGACTAAAAAGAATCTTGTCTTTTTTAAGTGTCAACAGAGTCACATGCTTCAAATTCTTCCATTGAGAAAGAGGCCTTTATATACATGACCAGCACTCCTGAGGAGACCGCTAAGCGCTTGGAGCAGCAGGCCCAGGTCCAGAAGGAACAGCTCGAGATGATTCGTGCTCAGCAAGAATCTATCGACTCCCTCAAGCAGATGCTCGCACAGTTGCTCGAAGACAAGAGGAAGTCAACCAACAGAGCCTCCTCTAAGAAGTCTAAAGGCAAGCGAAAAGAGGGAGAAAGCTCATCTTCCGAACACTCCGAGAAGAACGAGCAACCTACTTCTGGTTCGTCTAAATCCTCGTCGCAGGAAAAGAACAACTGAGACCAGGGAAGGTTCATTCTAAAAGAATGAGACAGTTGGAGCAACGTCTTGAAGCCCTTACCAACCGAAAGGCCTCCAAGAAGCAGGATTGATCTGGCCATATCCGGCCAAGTGGGACTTAGTTCCGTACCCACCCAAGTTCAAGGCTCCGACCCTCCAAGCGTTTGATGGGAAAGGTTCACCGAACCAACATATCTACTACTTCAAATCTCAAACAGGGAATATGGTAGATAACGATGCCATCCTAGCGCGTTTATTCATCGGCACCTTAAAAGGGCTCGCCTTTGAATGGTTCATGAAACTCCCTGAGGGCTCCATCAAAAATTGGGGCGATTTGGAGAAGCTCTTCCTAACGCGCTTCTTTGAAGATGACTCGGAGGTCACCATGCCAACCCTTTTGGCCACCAAGCAATGAAAAGGAGAATCCGTCAAGTCTTTCGTAGAAAGATTTCGAAATGTGGCGCTCCGATGTCCAAGCGGTATGACCCAGGTCACCCTGGTGGAAACCTGCCGCCACAATCTCCAAACTTCACTCCTTGCCCAAATAGGAGTTGCTGAAAGCCGCACCTGGAAGCAGTTGATCCAACAAGGTGAACAGGCTGAAGAGATCGTCGCCCGGGTCAAGGCAGAAGAAAATAAACCCAGACCTGAGAGGTCATCGAGGCGTGCGCCAGACACATCCCTCCAAGCCAAACGGAAGGACAACTTAGCGACAGAACCAAATCTTCTGTCAAACCTCAACCGGTCAAGGGGAGTGGCTCTTCAAGCCAACCACGCGCCAACAAGCAGTATTCGACTCGCTCTTCAAATTACTCAACAAGAGCAATCGACTGAAGCTTCCTGAAGCTAGGCGCCCTGAAGAAGTCGGTAAAACCGACAATCCCACCTACTGCTTGTATCACAGGATGTTGGGACACCCCACCAAGAGCTGTTATGTCTTCAAGACATCCTACAGGCTCTGATTGACGCGAAAGTGTTAAAACTCCGTCCAGAGCAGAAGAAGGTGACAGCCAACATGACGTCATTTCTCCAGTTTGGGAGACAACCCCCAACACCTTCTGGAGTAGTCCCTGTCCCAAAAGGAGAGCTGAGAATGGTCAACACAGACCCTCACCAGCAGCAAGAGAAGGGCCTGGTACCAGTTTCCACACCTCAGGGAGAAGTCATGTGGGTTCACCCCGACCTTGTGGATGGCCAGCAATGGACCACTGTGACCAGCAGGAAGTCCAAAGGTAAAGCTAAAGCTTCGTCTTGTAATGTGGTATGCGCCTCTTCTCGAGAAGCAGAGACTGATGTTCCTTCGTTGACCGATTCAGAAGAGGAGACAATAGTTCTGGCCACAGAACCCAGTCAACTTGTGGCGGAAACCCGTTCAGGGCAGCCATATTTGAAAAAGTATGGCGAGACAATGGTAACTCCTCCAAGACCCGCTGTAGAGCCAGCCAAAACCTCCACGAAGCAACCCGTGGAGAAACAGAAAGAACTTCAGTTTTTTCGAGTTCTTTCGAAAGACATAGCGGAGGATCCACAGCACCTTACCGCTTTGATGTCCTGCCTCAACTAGCCAACATCCCGACGCGGATTACGCTTTATGAGCTTCTCAGGCTATCAAAGTCGACCAGAGAAGCTCTGGCTAATGCTGAGGTCTTCATGACCCAGGTGCCGATCGGGCCAAAGGAGGAAGATGTAGAGGATTGCCTCCACGCCTCCCAAAATATTCCCTGCATCACCTTCACGGCGGATGATATGCAAGTCAAGGGGAAACATGATCGACCCCTTTACTTCGCAGGGTATATTGGAACATCTGAGGTGAACCGCATTCAGGTAGATCCCGGGTCTGCATTGAGCATCATGCCTCGCCGGGTCATGCAACATTTGGGGATTCCTACTCATCGTTTGAGCCCTACCCAGACGACCATTTATGGGTTCAATGCCAATAGTACCCGTCCAATGGGGAAGGTCAAGCTCAAATGCCAGATCGGAGATCTGAGGTCAGAAGTGACATGCTACATCATCGACGCTGACACTTCCTACAATCTACTGCTGGGACGACTTTGGATTCATCGCAATTCTATCGTTCCCTCTAACCCTCCACCAGGTCATGAAATACATTGACGGGAGTAGAAAGGTGCGAATGTTGATTGCCGAAAGGCATCCTTTCAAGGGAGTCGAGAATTATTTCACAGATTCCCTCCTGTACCAGGACTCTGTGGAAGCAGATGAAATCCCGCAACCAGAGGAACTAGACTCTGGCAATGAAACCGACACCGAGTTGGAAGAAGAAGAGTGCATGTGGGAGCTAGATCCACCTGTAACGAGCACTAATAAGCTCGATATTGATAATACCACCGACGATGTAGGCGGATGGTATATTAATGAAGAATTAGATTTGGCGTATTTTCTGTGTTTGCTTCTGATTCAGCGCCGTCAGACACTAGTACCGAAGTAGATGATGATCTCTGGTCAGCAATGGGTGCTTTGACATCATTGCATGTACCAGTGAAATCGTCCTTCGAGACATGTCGAAATGCCGGTGATGCGTAAGAAGCTGTATTCATGGTTCCAGCAAGACGGAAAGGCCAAAGACCAATCCTTTTCGGGCGAATCTCGTCTGAACCAATGCCCCGCGAAGAATCAGAAGGCGAGGAAGAATCCCCTCAGTTCGGTCATTACGAACCAAAAGCACTCAGAATGATGAAACGCATGGGTACGACCTAACAAGCAGACTCGGGTTGAACTTCGGCAAAGGAAGGAGAACGCTACTTCGATCCTTTGTGCCGAAAGGGAAAGCACCTGATTATTATCATCAGACTCGCAGGGGGTTGGGCTATGTGTCAACTCCGGCTCCATCAGCCTCTGATTCTCGAGAATCGTCAAGTCACGATTACTCTTCAGGCACGTCATCATGGGAGTCAGATGTCATTGTCGGCAACGTCTTCGGAGAACTTTCAGTGAACATGGTTTCAACAAGCCACCTGGAAGACGGAGATGAAGAAACGATCCAATCCGATACAGATCCTTGGATCAAACATTTAATACTCTTTGGGATACCCGCTTTGAACAGCGAGAGCCACCCACAGAAGACAGGTTGTTCAGATCAATCTGAGGGATTAGGCTAATTCTAAGCCCATCTTCTTTATAAGTGACGGCCTGTCACCTTCGGAGAAAAAGGATCTAATATCTCTTGTACAAGAGTATATAGACGTCTTCGCCTGGAATTACGAAGACATGCCCGGACTTGATCCTCAAGTGGCTATGCACCGCCTCAACATCAATTCGGACGTAAAGCCTGTCAAACAACAACAGCGACGATTCCGCCCAGAGATAATGGAGGCGATTCAATCAGAAGTCAGAAAGCTTATAGATTCTGGCTTCATCAGGGAAGAACAACATCCCGACTAGGTAGCCAACATCGTCCCCGTTGCCAAGAGAACGGAAAGATCCAAATCTGCATCGATTTTCATGATCTGAACGAGGCCTGTCCCAAGGACGAATTTCCACTGCCAATCACAGATGTCATGATTGACAATACATGTGGATTCGAACAAATGTCCTTCATGGACGGATTCTCAGGATATAATCAAATCAAATGTATCCTGATGACGAAAAGCACACCTCCTTCAGAACACCACTAGGGGTCTACTGCTACACCGTCATGCCCTTTGGACTGAAAATGCAGGGCAACATATCAAAGGGCCATGAATGCCATTTTCCATCAGCAAATGCGCAAAACAGTGGAATGTTATGTTGATGACATTGCGGTAAAAAGCCGCGCTAAAGGTGATCACATATCTGACCTGAAGGCTGTCTTTGGTGTCATGCGGGCTCATCAATTGAAGATGAACCCCACCAAGTCCTTCCTGGGGGTGGCTAGTGGCAAATTCCTAGGATTTGTTGTAACCTCCACGGGAATTCATTTGGACCCGGAAAAGGTTCGCGCTATCCAGGAGATGCAACCTCCGAGAAATCTCAAGGAACTCAGGGGATTGCAAGGACGATTGGCGTACATCCGCAGGTTTATCTCAAATCTCTCTCCGGAAAATGCCAACCCTTCGCTAAACTAATGAAGAGGGTGTTTCGTTCATTTGGGATGACGCTTGCCAGCAAGCGTTTGAGGAGATCAAGCAATACCTCACCCAACCACCAGTCCTTGCAGCTCCGATATTCGGAAAACCTTTCCTGGTATACGTCCGAGCAATGGATCATTCTTTGGGAGCTCTACTAGCTCAGAATGTGATCAAGGACGAGAGCAAGCGATCTACTATCTGAGTAGAATAATGATCGGAGCCGAACATCGGTACAACCCGATCGAGAAGGAATGTTTGGCACTGGTGTTCGCCATTCAGAAAATGCGACACTATCTGGTAGGCCAAACTATAAATGTCATATCAAAAGTCAACCCCTTGAGGTTACTTATGACTAAGCCTTCATCATTGAACGGTCGGCTGGCAAAATGGGCCATATTGCTATCCCAATATGAGATGCACTTTTCCACAAAGGCCATTAAAGGACAAGCGGTGGCGGATTTCCTAGCTGAGCACCCAGATCCGAGGACAGCCAAAGTCTACGAGGATCTCCCAGATGAAGTCGCCGAAGTCCTGCCTCACTCAGACATCGTTCGAAAGACAAGTGTGGCAACTTTTCTTTGACGGTGCATCCAGAACGAGCCCAAAAGGACACATAGTAGCGGGGGTAGGAGTAGTACTAGTCTCGCCATAGAAATTATGTGGTTTCCCCGAGCTGTCTCGCTAACTGAACCTTGCTCCAATAATGTAGTGGAGTACAATGCTCTTTTGATTGGGATGCAACTCGCCGATGAGATTGGCGTTAAAATCTCGAGGCATATGGCGACTCCAAACTTATCGTCAGCCAAGTTCGCGGGGAGTACGAAGTCAGACATGAAGACCTAGTACCCTATCACAATGCAACTATCCGCATGACCGAGAAGTTCACGAACTTTTACATTGACCATGTACCGCGCAGGCAAAATGCGCATGTAGATGCACTCGCATCCCTCGCTGCCTTCTTAGCTCTTCCGCTGGAGCAATGGAGAAGGTATTTGTCTACAGCCACGACCTGTATTGCCCGAGAATTACTCTCGAGGCTACCAGGAGTCAGCGGCAGATTGTCAAGGCAAAGAAGCACTTGAAGCGTCAACCGGTCCAGAGCCTAGAGACTGGCGATTCCCCTACATAGATTATGTCTTATACGGTATCCAGCCTGAGGACACCAAAGAAGCGGCTGCCATTCGAGGAAAGCCCCCAAATTCTACTATAATACGATTACGTGAACATTGTATCGTCGATCGCATGATGGGGTCTTGCTCCGCTGCCTCTCACCAAAAGAGGCCCAAGAGGTATTGAAATAAGCCCACGACGGTATGTGTGGAGCCCATCAACCTGGCCCAAAACTGGCATATCGACTCCAAAGGTTGGGTTACTATTGGCCCAAGATGATTGCTGACGCCGTCACCTATGCCAAAAGATGTCACGCTTGCCAAGTACATGGCGATTTCATCCATCAAGCACCAGGGTACCTTCACTCTACAACCTCTACCTGGCCATTTGAAATGTGGGGATGGATGTAGTTGGCCCTATCAGCCCGCCGTCATCAAAAGACATCGATTTATTTTGGCAATAACCGATTACTTCTCCAAATGGGCTGAGGCCGTTCCTTTGAAGGAGGTGAAGTCATCTGATGCGATCAAGTTCGTGAAACATCACGTCATTTACCGTTTTGGGTACCTCGACGAATTGTCCACGACAATGGGCCCCCAGTTCATCAGTCAAGCTTTCCAAAGGTTCTGCGCTAATTTCAGAATTCAGAGTGTGTCCTCAACGGCATACTATCCCGCCGCTAATGGTCTCGCAGAAGCTTTCAACAAGACCATTGGCAAGCTCCTCAAGAAATTCGTCTCGAAAAGTCAACGTGACTGGGAACGACAAGCTAGGTGAATGCTTATGGGCCTATCGCACAACTGTGCGAACCCCGACTAAAGCTATGCCATTTTCTTTGGTATATGGGTGTAAGCCGTGCTTCCACTGGAATCCAAATTCCATCTCTACGCATCGCCTTGACAGCGGAGATGACAACAGAGGAGAAGCATCGACAGCGACTCCAGGAATTGGAGGCCTTAGACGATAAGCGTCTGCAGGCCCAACAACAAATCGAGCTTTACCAAGCCCGGATTACCAGAGCCTTCAATAAGAAAGTTAAAGTGTGAACTTTCAAGAAAGGCGATCTTGTCTTAGCCGTCAGAAGACCCATGGTGATGACGCACAAGACGAAAGGAAAATTCCAACCCAAATGGGAAGGACCATTCGTAGTAGAGTCAGTCTACTCAAATGGATCGTATCGCCCCATAACTTCAAATGGCGATACACTCATGATGCCGATCAATGGCAGATTTCTGAAGAGGTACTATCCTTAATAGTATTCTTCTGTTGATCAAGTTAAAAGTACAACTCTGATCAAAACAGAAGAGTTTCTTCATTAACATCCGACGCCTTCACGGCTAAGGCTAGAGGAAAATGTTGGCTTCTAAGCCCAACATAAGTCTTCGACAACTCATCATGCTGAGGGGAATAGCATGGCTAGCCCAACTCAAACGGTAGTTGGTAAAGGCACCTCAAATCCGTTGATAGCTGAGGGTTTGCTAAAAATCTTAAGTGGACTTGACTCCACTCTCCCCTCTAAAATCCCTTACCAATTCTCATCCACAGAATGGTAGGTCTACAAAATACAATCATTACCAAGTTAACACTATACCTCTGGTAATGAAAATTTTCAATACCCCTTGTCGAGTACAAACTTTGCTTGTCAACTCTACATGGAGTAACAAACTTTCAAACTTGCCAAGTTAACATTATATCTCTGGCACTTCAAAATTCACTTGTCAATTCTCATCAATGAATGACAGGTCCTCAATTGCTCATGTCGAAAATCAATTTCTGTCAAGTTAATACCACACCTCTGACAAATTACTGTTAAGTTAACATTATACTTCTAAACAGTACATCGAGTTTCTGTCAAGATAACATCACACCTCTGACAGTCATCTTTTCTTCAGACTTCCATATCGAAGCTGAAATAAACAATGCTAAGTTTAACACTACACCTCTAGCATCCAGGTCATCGCCAAGTTCAACATACACTTATGGTCATGACTTTTCCTCGGACTTCCTCGCTGAAGTCGAAAGAAATGACTAATGCCAAGTTCAATTACACCTCTAGCATTACCCTCATTGTCAAGTTAAACATTACACCTATGACAGTGACACTTTTAATTTTCCTAAGCGAAAACTGAAATGCTTCTGAGTCAAGTTAATATCACACCTCTGACCTACATTCTTGTCGAGTTAACATCACACTTCAGACAAGACTACATTCAACCCGTTAAGTTAATATCACACCTCTAACGGTAAAGACTTTCCTAGATTCCCCCGAGTCTAGTCTCACTTGTTATTCTCCCCAACAGAACATAAGTCTACTTAAAAAATATTGTTAGGTTAACATTACACCGTTAACAGTGTTTTCATCACTCTCCAGTTGAGCTTAAACCTTTGATAAAAGCTCATCTTCCCTGGGGGTACCAATTCAACCTGTCACTTTCTTTATAAAGTGGCAGGTCCACCAAAAATCATTTTATCCTTGTCAAGTTAATATTACACCTCTGACAGTATTGTGGGGTTTCCTGAAATAGGATCTTTCTCCACAAAATTTGACTTGTTAAGATTATCATCATAGTTTTGACAAGCCAAAGATTCTTTGCTTCTATGCGTCTGACTAAAAAGAAAGAGAGAGTTCAAGACAATAGAAGGAGATAAAAAGAAAAGTGTCACTTTTATTTATATCCAACATATGAAAGTGATACAAGACGCGCTCTTATACAATAAGATTGAGTGTTATAGATAGAGGAGTACAAAGAAGTCCCTCTCTCTCTCAAAGGTTGCACTCACTCCTTAAAGCTGCGTTTGACTCCAAGTACAAGATGTTTGGAAGGGCGCCAGAATATGATTGAATATTGTGGCGATGACCGGAAGCTGATTGCACCACAATGCATGACGTGAACATCGAAAGAGCCCTCATTGACCAGAGTAATGGTGTTCTTGAGGTCGAAGGCAGCAGAATCTTCTGATTCCACCTGACCATCCGAAGTGGAGTATGATCCTTCGTTGATGAACATCTCTACCACCAGAAAGTCATCCAATGAGCATGAAGCTTTCCTCGATGTCACTTCTGGGGTAAAAGGAGGTTTTGAGACCTCACAGAGGTGCCCTCTTTTCGATGACCTGCAGGAGGACCACACCCACCACTATATCCACCGCTACCCCCCGCCGCCATGCTCCTCTGACCAAGACCAGCCCGCAAGCATGACTGGTGCATCGCGTCCGAAGAGATCTTGGCGAGGGTTAGGTCCCCCGTCCGGTCCCCGTCTCCCGAAGACAGGGGCCATGATTTCTTTCTTCCCTGTGGACGACGGGGACCATGATTTCTTCCCTTGTGGATGAACATCGAACAAGTTCGCCGGCCGAAATATTCTCCCAGGGGCCCAGCAACATGAAAAAGGATGATCAACCTACCTGCAAGAAGCAACAAAATTAGAAAATCCGAAACTTAGTATACTTCAACAGAAAACACTAAGTGACAGACGCAGCTATTGCTGAGGACTTCAGACGCAGGAATGGCCCACGCAGAGAGCCAAACTTCTGTGGAGGCAGAAACAGACGCGAATCAAAGCTGTGATATACACGGAATTTGAACGCGATCTAGTTCCACACCCATGTCTAAGATGCAAGACGCAAAGAGAATCAGACGCGAAATTGCCGTCTCCCTGTTGGATGAACAGGAGTTGCAAGATTCAGGCCTGAGACCTCCAGTCTGAGTTGAAATTCTCCTAAGTCGACAGCCTCAAGACGCGAGCTCTATGTGCAAAGCCTGCGGCCAGGTGCCTAAGTCTCTATACTCGCGTCCAGAGAAGTTTAAGTCAATGGCGCAACTTCCAAAAGAGGAATGCACCAACTAAGACTTCAGGAGAAATCCAGATGATGAATCTCTTTAAGAGATATCAAGATTCAAACTTAGTTGGGTAAAAATGTCATGGCAACCGAGAAGGCGTACCCGCAGAGGCCTCTATTAAGATTTGAACTCTCTGCATCGAAGCGCGGACATAAAAGGTGCTCAAGGAGACGCTTTCTGTTATTGAAATCACTTGGGGTGGTAATCTTCTGAAGAACCAAACAGAAGCATGAAAGCTCTGGGTTCATCTTCGTCCATGGAGGCAAGCCCCTGGTAAAGTCCTTGAAGGGAGAAGATGAGTCTCTCAGAGCACTCGCTTTTAAAAGAAAATAGTCCAAGTATGGGACTGCTAAAGGAAGGGGGTAGCCCATTTATAGGCAAGCTATAATGCCTATAATAATGGCTCACTAATCAGAACCGTCGGCCTTAATGACCGCACGAGTGTCAAAGCCCAATGGAAGGCTGACGCGTGGATCGTCGCTTCGGGAAGCATCAAAAACGCAGACTCTAACCGCCAGCGCCGGTTTTGCATTAAAGGCATTAACACCCAAACCCAATGAAGAGCAACGCGTGGACGGTCGCTTCAGAAAACATCGAATGGTGCGAGCCCCCAATCGTCAACATGATTTGACGTTTAAAGATCCAATAAAATCTTTATGACAGGCTGCATGTAACGCCTGGGAAGTTGCACCAAAACGCAAGCATGAGAGCGCGTTCAGGATCCCCGTCCTTAAGAGTGATTCAAAGCTGCGTCCATTAGCAAAAGGGACCCAGTCTGGGGGTTACGGTTGGAAATCACATAAACAGTGTTTATGAGACTTGTGCTCTCAATAAGAGAAAGCCCATGGCAGTCATAGGTTATCTTGGAGCTGCGTCGACATGGCGAGATGATGATGGGTTTGCACCGGGTCAAAGACCCAGCGTCGCGTCCTCTTATATGTCTGCGCCAGTTTTAAGGAGCGTAAGACCACATTCTTGATGCATCCTGATTCCTGCGCATGGATAAAGTTAAGGACTGCGCCCCGTGAGTTACACTCAAAGCTGCGTCTTTCGCGTAAACTGAACCGCGTCTTCACTGGCAGGTCAAAGTCGCGTTCCTCAAACCGTGTCTCTCTTTGGAATGGCGCCGCGTCCCATCAAAAGAACTTAGTTCTACCTAAGTTTTGTTATTCACAGTCAGTCAGAGAGCACAACCAAAGACTGCAATTGAGACGTTGGATTCATCTACAGCGGGGCAATGAAGGTGGAACAAAAATTTCAAAGACTTTTATTATTCAAAAATGGTAAAAGTAAATACAAACACTCTTGATGAATAGAGTGTCCTTTTCTTTACAAAAGGAAAGAAGAGAAGGCTAAAAATCCTGGTTCGCCAAAGAACAGATTTGTTCTCTGAGGCGATGCATCTCATGTTGACGCGCCTTCTCAGCTTCCATGAGAGCCTGAGCCCGCAGCTCCTCCTCGATAAAAATCTCTGCGCAGCCAGCTGCACTCGTAGGGAATTCCAGCTCGAGGAACTAACAGAGAGGTTTTTCTTCAACTTGCGCCTTGGCAGCCTCTAACTCCGCTAGCCCTCTTTTCGAAGTGGCAAACTTCTGTTCATTGATAGCAATCAAGGCCTCATCTCTGCTATGGTAGCTCGAGCATCGAGGATAACCTGCTTCGCAGCCTGCATAACCATCTCGGACTCCTTTGACTCGACAGTTAGCTTTCGATGGTCAGCCTGGAAACATTGGAGAAGACGGGTCCTTTCAGCTACTTTTCTTCCATCTCCCTTCGCTCTTGCTCTCCGAGCAGTAAGAAGCCTAGTCAGGGTTTCCTGGGCCTCGTGAAATGAGCCAGCATTCCTCCAGGGATCTAAGCTCTTTCAAGTCATGTCCCACTGCTCTACCAGTAGCAGACACGCCTTGGCTGGTGAAGGGCCTCCGCTAAGCTGATGTTCTCAACTAGATTTCCGAGAAACACCGGGCGAATTCGAATGAGCTATTCCCAGATAGGATGAGATCAATACATGATCGCATGGAGGCAAAGAACTGCTGCAACCACTTGACGCGCCAGCTCCCCATGGTATCACCGCCTGGGAAGAATTCCGCTGCAGTGCTCCCCGATCCCCTTTCTATCACGGGCGAGGGACGTAAACCGATTCTTCCGGTACAGAGTCGGGCTAACGACAGGTGCAGCAGAAGCAAGAGTAACCGCCGGCGCTTCTGTGGCTACTACGTCTGTAGAAACCTCCCAACGGATGAAGTAACAGCAAGCTTGACCGCTTCAGGGTCTTCGGTCGAGGCTTGAGCTGTACGGCCTTCCGGGTAGGCACTACTGACCGTCAAATCTTCTACCTGAGCTTCTCGGTGCTCTCTGCAAATTACCGAACATTAGCCACGACGTTAAAAGGAAAATATTTAAAGCATCAACATTTCCTTTACCAAGTTGGGGGTTCAAAGGCGGCGAATTCTGGGGCGAAACCTTGCAGAGTTGAGGTCCCCCCGACTTCAATGGTTGCCTTCTCTTGAGGCTCTCAGTAACGTAATGGAGCCTCAACTCTTCCCTGCTGGACCAGCTCCTGCACCATCTCCTCGATATGCGAGGAAGTTGTAGCCTCGCTGTCCGCGGCCAGCCCTGCAACAAAAAGGAAAAATGTCAGAGCCTTTTTTTTTCTCTTTTAAAAAAAAAAGGAAACCGGCTCAATAAGACAATAAGAGTACCTTCAACAGGCAGCAATTGTGATATTGGTGAAACTGTCACAGGATCACACCTATATATCTCCTCCTCCGAGATATGTGAGAATTTACTCGAATCCGGAAGAACAGGCTCATCGCCAAATCGACCTCATCGCCTGAATCATATTTATCCTCTCCGGATGATGAGGACGATAGTTTCAACGCGAGAGGCCTCGGCAATCGGGCCTTGCCGCCAAATACCCCAGTAGTAGGGCTGGGGTCAATTACCCGTGAACTGGGGCATTAAAATACCAGGGGACCCAGGCTGTTGTGCCTCATCCCTCCTCTCTGGAGCCGAAGAAGACCCAGGCTGAGCCGAGACCCCTGGAATCTCAACGTCATCCCTACTCATCAGGTCAACTT